>MIQA02023067.1:0-65059 GCA_001887855.2 Sclerospora graminicola | reverse complement strand
TGCAGGAATATCATTCATTCCTTGTGATTTGCCAAGTGTACTCATTTTAATCCAACACTGCTCGCGCCATAGTTTCGCCAATTCCACTAGGACGGACGGATCCACACTCTCCAAGATATGAAAACAACCGGGCACGTCTTCTAGCAAGTGTATAATACGATTAGCCTCATGTTGAACGGCCTTGAGCCAAATCGTCTTGCGAGATGACCCGCTTTTGGAGATACGATTCCCGCGTTCTTGTCTCACGCTGGTTGGAGGTTATCCCACATCTTCTGACAGTCTTCCAGTGTCCTTTCCTCACTCTCCGACTCTCCCCCACTCTCCATAAAATCGTCAATTAATTTACGTTAAATGAGTAGATCCGGTTCCTGTTCCGGCTCACTGTCCAGAAGTTGCCGTCGGCACGCTCTTTTATTACTATACTCGTCCGCCACGTCAACCTTTCCAACTCCCCCCTGACTCGCGGACGCATCCCTTGGCACATATTCCGAACTCGAGAAAGGCTATTCTTCCTCGACTAGTTTCGGGGATGAATCATTATGATCCAGCCAAACTTTATGAACCCATTGATGTAAGACAGGTTCGGCTATCTGATAGCGTTGTAGAAACCATTTTCTCGTACTTGAATTATTGAAATCTGCTGTCAATATCTGCTCTTGTTCCTGTAGTGACAATCTGGTAACTGTATCGGTCAGGAAATGCAGGACTTCGTACAGTCGTGGGTCCCTGTTGTATTTATTTGAAAAATTTCACACTTGAGATCATGATGGATGGTTGGTCCATCTAATCGTTCCAACAGCTCATCGATGTCACCTTCCCATCCATCAGAATCCCAAGGTGAGTGGTTCCCGTATTGTGAGACTAGCGAGCTCGATCTACTAATAATCTCGTCTGCAACAACTGTGGATGCGCTTCCTCCATCACCTGGGTTATCCACTATGATCCGATGGGACGAACTCTGTCCCGCCTCATCTCCGTTTTCCACATGAAGTTTCGGGTTCTCGTCCACCTTGTCATCTTCGAAAGCATCGTCGTCAGTGCTGCCCGTTTCCATTGTTTCATCCTCAACATAGGCCTTAGACCTCCGCCCCCACAGAAGTGCCGAGTAGTGTTGCCCTCCGAACTGCAAAACTACAGGTATCAGATTCTCATCCTGTTCTGTTGAAGCGTGTTTACATTGGACGCACACTTTCGAAATAAAAGCATCTACCGTAATTGGGTATTCCCCACTCATATTGTAACTTCTCGAATGAGCCCGACGAATTTCCGGTGTAAACAAAAGTACTCCGGGCACCCCATTAGAGTCCCTCTGCAGAAGAGTGCTGATACTTGCCAAAGTATCATTACTCCCCCATGCCGACATAGGGACTCCATCAGATATCTGTGACCCGCTTTGGGCAAATTCCGTCAGGTACAACTGAAATGCCTTCTTAGATTCCGCAGCCGAAATCCTGGGGTATCCTCTACCTAAACTGAGCAAAGTCTGCTTTCTTATCCCTGGTGGGAATTTAATATCGAAGTCCATCGGGGCCCGGGCCAGACATCCTTCCTTAATTTGTGCTGCCATTTGTTCCAGAATAGGTATTAAATTTCCTCCAAGCACCGATGAGGCTAACGCCTGACACACCGCATATACCTGACAATTGCCAGTGGCGAGAGTCTGCACAGCTCGAAGCGAAAGAGCTGCCAATAATTCTTTAAATGTGTAATGGGGTACCATTACATTAGTGATATTTGAATAGAAATATCACAGTTCAATTTCAGACGTAATACCTAAAATGTGAATATTGGATTATAAGTTGTCATAATCCACCTTTGAGAACAGATTCTAATATAATCGAATCTAACAAGTCATCTAATGATAAAAATATCATTAGATCAGTTTTATACTACATGTTACTATGATTAGTCTAGGTCTAATTATACTAGTTAGCTCTTAACCAACCATAAATATATTCACTCTTAAACTTACCTTCTAGCACTCACGTCCCTTAGGTGTATATATAGTAATATATATATATACTTAATCGATAGTTAATTAATACACTAATTACTTTTCTATCTAAGTTTATCTAAGGTAAACTAAGGAGGACCAAATTACATTTGGTCCTACACAATTTGCACGCTTCCTCATTGCAACTAACAGTGTAAGCCGCGTAACAGCAGCCCTGTTACACCTGGTAGCACTTTGTGGTCCGTCTAAACGACCACTTTTGACACGTTCCGCTAGTTAACTAGCAAAACGAAGGTTTAAGAGCCGCTGGTTGTGATGACAACAGCCAGTGAACGTGAGCGTGAGCGCCAGCTCGCGCATGACCTAGTTATGGAAAACTTCCCTAACTGGTCACCGAGTGCTCTGATCACAGTGACCGAGATGATTCGGACCATAGGGCCCGAAATCATCACTCTCCTCCGTGGCAAGTCCTCGGAGGATGCCTTAGAAACGGTTTCCCGTTTCAAGAAAATGTATGTCGACCCTCAGGTGCGTCATGCTATGTTGCGCTCCCAGACGGCGGCAGCAACAGCAGCGCCCGCATCTAGTGCGAGCGTTGAAGTAGTAAAGGCGCGGATTCCGCCCTTTACTGGCGAAGGGGGTGAACCTCTTCGTAGGTGGTTCGCAGAGGTGGAGGATGCTCTCTCTGCGCAGAAGATTGTGGACCCGCGTTCACAAGCTTATTTCGCCACCACATGCCTAGGCGGTCGCGCCAGGGCATGGGTGATGAGCCGCAGATCCACTGATGGAACTGCGTTCCTGACGTATCAGGATCTAAACGCTGAGCTAAAGCACAACTTTGAAGCTCCAGAAATGGAGCTTAGCTGCCGTGAAGAGTTCATGGAACTCAGGCAGGGCAAGCTGAGCCTACATGCGTACGCTCAGAAAATACAGTATTTATTGTCAAATATTGTATATGAACCGGTGCCCCCTGCCATGCAGGTCACCGCCTTCATGAAGGGACTGAATGACGGTCCCATCAAGCAGAGTCTTTACCGGGTTCCCCCGAAGACTCTGAGCGATGCTATAGACCAAAGCATCCGGGAGGAGTTCAGCATGCGTCGCTCAGCAGCGCATGCTGGGGTTAGTCGGAAAGCGCAAGCGCCTTTCGACTTTAACATGCCGCCAATACAGCATGTTAATAATAACCAAAACTTCCAATCGAGACGAAGTTCACACTTCGTCCCGAGACACCCTAATCCGCGTCACAATGCGGGCGGAGGAGGTCCAGAACCTATGGACCTATCAGTTGCGGTTGCCTCAACTCCGAGGCAACCGAAGAACAAGAAGTTCCTTCGCTGCAATCGATGCGCGAAGATGGGCCATTACGCCCATGAATGTATGGCGCCGCGTCCGGCACCACGCAGTCAGCGGACTGGACAGTCTGCTGGCAAGCGACATCAACAGGGCAACCCTCTGTTGATGCAAAAAACGTGAACAACCAGTAGGGGCGGGGTGCCCTACTGGACGGGTTATCTTGCATGCCGACATCGGGCATGTGAGGATAATAGCCCCAGACGGGACTATGTCCTGTCAACGCGTGCAGGGTGAAGAGAAACCTCTCATCACCCTGGAAGTTAAGCCGCATGGAAACGATGTCCCCATGCGTGCTCTGTTTGACACAGGAGCGTCAAACAATTTCGTTAGAACTGAGGTACTAACGTCGTTGAACTTCGAGGAGATTGAATCTCCAAGAAGTATGCTGTCAGTCCGGTTAGCAACAGGTGCAACCGTGACTATACCAAAGCGTGTAATTCGTACACGCCTCGAGTTAGACGAGCTGTCGTTCGAGGACGAATACATCGTCCTCGATCTTGACGGCAAGTTCGATGTCATCTTGGGCATCCCTTGGAGGTCCAAGCATCAACCAACGATCGACTGGGTTAACCTGTCGATCGACCGCGGCGGTTTCACAGGATCTGATCACCCTGTGAGTAATCCGGCTGTATCTCATGATACAACCGCAGTGTCAGACAGTCTGGTGGATAGCGATGGCACCACCTGACCTGGTCCGACTTGGTCAGCAAATAGTACACCCGCTGATCAGAGTCCAGAGGGACGCGAACGCGCGACGAACGAGTCGTTGCGTGTCAGTAATGTGTGCAGCACGGGCGCAAAGCACTCCCGTGTTGAAGTAACTACTACGACCGATGACGGTCGTGGTATAGAGAATGCGCACGCGGTGGGAAACACCCACCGTGAAAAGAATGAAACCGTCACGGAAGCAAATGACTTCCGTGTCGAAAATAAAGAACTCACGACTAAGAACAGTCGGGAGTGCATGAACACCATGGTAGACAGTGGTCACCATGAAGAGAAGGCCTTGTGCACGAGTGATGATCACCGTTCCACAGATCGGACAAGTGCGTCTGATCTAGCAGCTGTGTCCGTCGAGACGATCAACGTCCTGACGCAGACAGAGACCGGATTAGCTACCCAGTCTCTCACACTTGACAACCCTCCGAACCTAAGTTCAGAGGTGATGGCCCTTCCAGCCTTGAGCTGGAAGAAGTTCGTAAAGAACTTGCGAAATGATCAGATCGAACAGATCTGCGTCATTGTCGCATCTGACGAGGTTGTGGATATTCGAGAGCGAATATCCACTTTACAATTAGAAGCCAGCGGGAACGAACTCGTTCCCAATGGGAAGAACACTGAGAACGAACTCGTTCCCAGTGATCAAACCAATATTCAGCGCTTTGAAGCGCAGAGCTGGGAGTCGCTTAAGGCGACTTCTCCGTACTACGAAGTACTTTGGGAATACGCTGACGTATTCCCAGAAGAAGTACCTTGTGAGCTTCCCAAGGATAAGGGAACGAGACACGAAATCGATCTCGTCCCCGGCACGAAGTACTGTGTCACGCGGCAATGGCCATTGCCGCGCGATCAAGTCAAAGCCATCGACGAGTTCTTTGAAACTCGTCGTAAGGCGGGACATGTGCGGGAGTCTACCTCACCGCACTCCAGCCCCACCTTCTGCGTTAAGAAGTCCACTGGTGGGTGGAGAATCGTTCACGCTTTCAACAAGCTGAACGCAGCAACGGTACCGGCGCAAACGCCGATACCGAGAAAAGACTTCATCATAGATGGCATGAGCGGGAGCACCGTTTTCAGTGCTCTCGACTTAAGGGATGGTTTCTACCAAATCCTTATGCGTGAGAAAGATATTCCTCTCACGGCTGTAAGCACCCCAAGCGGTATGCTTTGGGAGTGGCTTGTGATGCCACAGGGGCTTCGAAATGCCCCTGCCACCTTCAACAGATGCGTTACACATCTATTGCGCCCGGTGCGAGAATTCGCGCCGAGCTACTTTGATGTTGTGTTCATCCATAGCAAGGCTGAACATGGCAAAACTGATGTAGACATTCATAAAGAACATCTACGTCAGGTGTTAGAGCTTATGCGCAAGCACAAGCTCTATGCGAACTTAAAGAAGTGCACCTTTGGTGCGCCCGAGATACCCGTTCTTGGCTGCTTTGTAGGCAAGAATGGGGTACGCCCCGATCCAGAAAAGATCAGGGTGATCGTTGAATGGCCTCCGCCAACTAACGTTAAGGAACTTCGAAAGTTCCTCGGACTGGCGACATACTTGCACAAGTATTCGTGCAACTATGCCGGTCTGATCCGACCTCTTTCTCAATTATTGAAGAAAGATATCGATTGGTGCTGGAATACCCAGTGCCAAGATGCGTTTGATGCAGTCAAGCGTAGCTTGACTGAGGCTCCCGTCTTGGCAATCGCCGATAACGAGCGACCGTTCCACGTCGTTTGCGACGCGAGCGATTTCGCCATCGGCTGCGCCCTGATGCAGCGTGATCACGATGATCGTGATCGCGTGATTTATTAACAATCGCGTCAGCTGCGCCCAGCCGAGCGCAACTATCCGGTGCATGACAAGGAACGCCTTGCCATGAAGTATGCACTGGCGAAGTTTCGGATCTATCTCTTAGGAGATAGACCCTTCGTGGTTTACACGGACCATGCGTCGCTACGCACGGCCGTGAGTTCACCGCACATCTCTCAAAGAATGGCACGTTGGCTGTCATTCTTTGCAGAATACAACTTCACGGTTGAGTATAAACCGGGTAGGCTGAACGTGGTAGCGGATGCGCTATCACGACGCCCCGATTACGAGACGAAACCGTCCGTAATCGAGGCAACCAGTGCAAACGCAATACGTTGCGCTGCTCTGTCGTCGCCGCTTGTGCGACAAGTACGTCAAGCGTACGAAACAGACGAGGAAACTCGCCTACTGATCGATTACTTAAGTGATCAATCTGATCGGAAGCGCAAGGAACTTCCAGAGTTCCTTCGCGCATGCGTGCATCGTTATCAATTGCACGATGGTCTGTTGCTTTACAGCACAGACCAAGATAATGTTAATCGCATTGTCGTTCCAAACGACGATGACCTCAAACATCAAATTTTGTTTGAGTACCATGATGCACCGATTTCGGGGCATCAAGGTCGAGAGAAGACGTATGCTTCTCTCGCACGCGACTTCTACTGGCGTAACCAGTATAAATGGGTACGTAAGTACGTCCGCGCTTGCGAGATATGCCAGCGCGTCAAGATCCGCGCAAGCTCCCCTCCAATCTCTGCCGGTCCCGACAGAGTGTTGGAAGTCCATTTCCATGGATTTTATCTTTGGTCTTCCGGCTGATCACAGTCGGAAAACAGGCATTGTGGTCTTTGTAGACCGTTTCAGTAAGATGGTTCATCTTGATGCAGTGTCAGCGAATGTCACCGCTGCGCAAACGGCGCGGATATTCGTTGACACGGTATTTCGCTTACACGGAATGCCGGAAAACATAGTCTCGGATCGTGATCCAAGATTCACAGGACGTTTCTGGCAAGAAACGTTCTCGTTATTGGGCACGCAGTTGAAGATGTCAACCGCGGACCATCCGAAAACGGATGGGCAGACTGAACGCGTTAACCGCGTTCTCGGAGACATGCTGCGTTCTTACGCGCATGCCTTCGAGCAGTGGAGCGATTATTTGCCACTCACTGAGTTTGCAATAAACAACTCGGTGCATGCTTCTACTAAGCATACACCGTTCTACGTGAATGCCTTACGGCATCTACGAACCCCGGATTTACTTGACGGTACGCCAAATCTAAGTGGGGGAGGGACCCGCTCAAATTTCGAGCGAGTCGATGCACAAGCTGTAGTTGCAACTTGCGAAGAAACTGATGAGTCTTCTACTATTACTACAGAAGAAACTCAAGCAGTTTCGAAAACCGAAGCCGCTTATGCGGAATATGTGTCGGCAGCAATGGCTGCAGACAATGAAAATAACCCATCTACTGCCAATAAAGCAGTAGATGAATTCGTATTACAGCGTCAAGCTGTAATACGCTATGTAAAAGACGCGCTTGCTTCCGCTTTTGACAAGCAGAAGCAGAATGCGGATAAGAACGGAAGGAAGAACACAAATTCTTTTCAAAAAGGTGAATTAGTTATGTTATCTACAACTAATTTGCCTACACATGCAATTAGCAACTTCCCTACACGGAAGTTGCTCCCTAAGTTCATTGGGCCCTTTAAGGTCCAAGGTGATAAGGGGAATGCCTACACTTTAGACATCCCCGCGGCCATGCGCCTCCATCCAACGTTTTACGTTGGGAGGCTCAAACCGTACCGATCGTCTACGTCTTCGGACGAGACGCATCGCCACGGCGAATGCCGTGCTTCTTCAAGTCTCCCAAGAGAGACTTGTAATCGGTCTCCAACCGATGGTGGGAAGCCTGGAGAGTTTCCATCTCCGACTTTTGTCGATCGATCTCCGACTTTAGACGATCAACGTCGATCATCAGAAGATCACTCTTCTTCTGAATCACGACTTGCGCGTCGAGAATCTCGCGAATCTCGTCCCGATGATAACGATACGTTTTCATCGAGTGGCACATGTCCTCGCTCAAAGCGTCACAGTGCTTCTCAAGCTTGCGGAGCTGATAACCATGCGCCGCAACAACAACGCCGAGGAAATTATCAGCCCCCGCCGCCCCTGATTGACAGTCAGGGGAACAAGCGCTACATTCTCGAGCGCTTTCTTTCGAAGCGCTCGGTTCCCTATAAGAAGGGCAGCGTACCGAGTACTTGGTGCGTTGGCTGGGATATTCCCAAGAGTTTGACTCTTGGGAACCGATCGAGGTGTTGAGGGCGGATGCCCCTGACCTCCTGCGTGAGTTCGAGAAGGATACTTCTCCTCGAACTCAAAAGAAGCGTCAACACTAAGTGTTGATGCGGGCGGCACGCCAACACTATGTGCTGGTGGCTGCGAAGCTTCGGTAGCTACCGATTCTTTAAGAGCGTCGATAAGGCTCTTAACGTTAGCGGGTACTGAGAAACCCCGGTACCCTCTCAGCTCCTTTTCGGTTAGACGAGGAGCTCCCGCGGGACAACACGGACACTTCATGTTCGAAGGAATCCCGCAAGAGAACCCCTCTTTGATGCAAGTGAAATGGATATACTCCATTTTACCTGAGCGTGAGTACTTTAAGAAGCGCTCGCGGTTTGTGTGAACCTTCTTCACATACTCGTCGGGACCTTTGTTGTAATTGTCAACAAAGGCATTCCAACTCTGAGTAAGGGCGTCTTTGTCGTCCTTATTCTTTTGCGACCCTTTCCGGTTCGTGTAATAACGAGCTTGGAAGAAAAGGTCGATGAAGTACCGACGTCTATCGTCAGTACTACGATCAAAATGACGATTGCGAAGGTCCTCGCATTCGTCAAGCGCATTAATGTCAAACAGTGGATATTGGCAATCACGTTTGACATGCCCACCACTACCAAGGGCAAGCGTCCATGCTGGGGTCCAAAACCCCACTTCGTACGGAACATGACGTTCCACACGACACAGTGAATCGGAAGCAGTGTAGGCCGCTTCCGCACGATGTTTCTTGGCAGGTGGAGCGCCTCCTGTCATCTCAAAGTCGTCTTCGCTACGACCTGGCGAATGACGAGGTCCAGGTGGAGCCCTACGCTCCTCATACCACCGCTTCATTGAGTTGTCGCTGTCGTAATCGACGGCGTCAGAATCCACTTCACCATCACTTAACGGCGAAGCAGTTCTAGCGGTCTTAACCCCACTAGAGTTGTTGACAGGGACGGTATCGTCCTCGCCCTCATTCTCGGAGTCAGATGACTCTCCGAAGATGTCGTTGAACTTCTTCTTGGACACCCGCCTTGCGGCAGGTAAGGACGCGGAAGACGCTGCATTCGCGACGCCTTCCCGCCCTCGCTTAGACACTGCTTCCACAGCGTCTGCTACGAGAGACAAGCGGTCTTTTGGATTTGTCTTGCGCGTCGACGCTACATTCGAAGCGTCGGCATTCGACGACACCTCCGCACGCGATGCAGAGGTGATGTCCGTTTCCAGAGTACCGGCAGTGCCCGTAAGAGCGCCGCTGCGTTTGCTGACCATTAGTTTACTTTTGGTCAAGATGAGTTATAACAGAATATCGTTATGACCAACAAGTGCCACCACTCGATTGGCCAATATTACATTATATTATTGGCCAACCAGCTTGAGTGGTGGGTGATGTAATGGGGTACCATTACATAAGTGATATTTGAATAGAAATATCACAGTTCAATTTCAGACGTAATACCTGAAATGTGAATATTGGATTATAAGTTGTCATAATCCACCTTTGAGAACAGATTCTGATATAATTGAATCTAACAAGTCATCTAATGATAAAAATATCATTAGATCAGTTTTATACTACATGTTACTATGATTAGTCTAGGTCTAATTATACTAGTTAGCTCTTAACCAACCATAAATATATTCACTCTTAAACTTACCTTCTAGCACTCACGTCCCTTAGGTGTATATATAGTAATATATATATACTTAATCGATAGTTAATTAATACATTAATTACTTTTCTATCTAAGTTTATCTAAGGAAAACTAAAGAGGACCAAATTACATTTGGTCCTACACAATTTGCACGCTTCCTCACTGCAAACTAACAGTGTAAGCCGCGTAACAGCAACCCTGTTACAGTGAAGATGAGAGCAAAGTTTAATTCAGCGGGATTGCTAGCGCTTGTCACCGGGAAGGAGCGATACAACTTCGATTCGCCGATAGAGATGAAGGACACTTGGGATTGTCGATACGCTGCAGCGCATGCGATGATAGTTGGAAGTCTTGCGGATGCGGTGGTGATACGCATGGAAGAAGTAATAGAGACGGGAAATCCCATTCGCCTTTGGGATGCTTTGATGGCGGGATACGATGGAATGCCGGCGCGCAATAGGTCGTCGAAAGAACTGTTCAACCGCTTCCTGAGGCCTGGATAGCGCATGCTAGATTACATTAACGAGATGACACAACTTGAAGGCGAGCTACGCAAGGCAGGAGAGATCATGGATGAAGAAAAGTTTGCAGAGCTACTACTTTTCCAGACGAGAGAAGTCTACCTGAATCGTTACAAGGAGTTTTCACGCATTAAGTCGCTGTCAGTGGAGAATAAAGTAAGCCTACGCCAAGTCAAGAACCGGTTGATTTATGTAGAAGAACAAGAACGCAATGAGCGCGGCGACGCAAGGCGTGGGGTGAAACTGGACAACGTAGAACATCGGCAAAAAATACGACAAGTTACTACGCAAGGAAGGTGTGAGACATTACAAGAGGCAAGGCGGCAGAGCCCTTGCAGAATATGTAACCAGTACGGACACTGGATGCGTGACTGTCCGCGCAGTATGCGTAACGTTGGGGAGGGTCGCTATGGACGAAACAATAGAGGAGGCCGTGCAGAACGCGATGGCGGACGCGGTGGCAGACGCGGAGGTCGCGGCGACGACCAAAGTCGATACAGTGAATGACGATCCAATTACCCCGGAGGTGCAGGGACACAAGATGAGCCGATACCAGTCCTTATGTTGCAGACTAGCACCAAGAACCCATTCTCTCTCCAGACGTTATTGAATGGAAACTTGACAGCGGAAGTCAAGCAAACGTGTGTAACTTGCGAGAGTCCTTTCTCGAAGTATACACTGTACAAGGCAAAGACTTGGTCATGATGAATGGTACAATCTCTACGGTAACGCAGATGGGTACGGTGTTACTCTGCATGCAGAACCAACTCACAGACAAGATTGAGAAACGCAAGCTGGAAGACGTATGGTATGTACCAGAAGCGCGTGCCAACATTATTGCATTTGACTATTTCCAGTCACGTAAGTACAAGGTTACACTTCATGGCGAAGAGCAATCGATAGCGCACCTGACGAAGGTAAACATCAAGATCAAGTTCTACAAGATAAATGGATATGAACACATGTCTATACAGGTGCTGGACGTGAGATACTAGACGTCTCACTAATGGATAAGCGCAACAAATCCAAAGAGAAGCAAGCAGAAGCAGATAAACGAACATGGCACAAGCGGTACAATCATGCTAACCAACAAGTTAGTAAAAGCATGGATAATAACAAGACAGTCCAATGACTTAAGATCAATAAAGCGTTGGTTAACTACGACTGTGTTCCATGTGAAGTTGGTAAGGCCAAAACAGTGACATTTGGTCATAAGACAAAGAAAGCCACAAGACCATTGAAAAGGCTATGTCTTGACTTGGATTCAATTTAAGTAAAGACAGCCTGTGGTACAAGCATGTTTTTACTCGCCATAGACGAATATTCCCGATTCAAGTGGGTCTCCCTACTCAAGACAAAAGATGAGGCGGCGACCCATCTAAAAAGACTGTTGCGAAGACTCAACATGGCATTCACACACCAACATCCTAAGGATACAAGAGTTATTTTCAGATCAAGGAACAGAATTCGTAAACAAGGAAGTGGATCAACTCTTCAAGGAAGAAGGAATTAGTGTACAAACAACGAATGCGTATTCCTCCCAAGAAAACGGCTTGGTGGAACGTGGAAACGATGTGGTGGTGATGAAAGTGGGTTTATTACTTGAAGAAAACACAACTACAATTCTCACTATGGGGAGAGGCACTCCTACATGTGGTCGATACCCTAAATGTGACAAGGTCACGGGTAATCAATGGTAAAACCCCTCATGAACTACTTAATGAAGAGAGACCGGATTTCTCGCCTTTACGCACGTGGGGATGCGCAGTGGACGTGCTGGTTATGAAGAATAAGAGTCCGAAGAGGGATAAACTCAAGCCGATCAAGATGCCAGGGTTGCTGATCAGTTATTCATCGCAAACAAAAGGTTACAAGTGATTGTATGCACTTGATGGAAAGGTTGGCACAGCACGAGGTGGAAACATGACATTTCGAGAAACCTACACCATAGATTCGAGTTATGTGCAGAAAATGGTGGAAAACGCGTTTAGTGACGGCGATCACACTCTACCAGCTACCATCCCGTATGTACGAATGCGGGCAGGCATGGACAGTTTGGTCACAGAGAGCGTTGACAAGATACCTATTGCGGTGGGGGAGAGAGAAGATAAAGTTAAACCACTGGCATTGGCGTATGCCCGAAAGGATAAAGAAGAAGATAAACCAGAGGCATTGGCGTATGCCCGAAAAGATGGACTGGTCTCGGATGAAGAGAGCCAAGACAGTAAGAAAGGAATGCAGCCAGGAAGGCGCATTGATGGAAGGCCAGCGCGCAAGCGACAAAGAACACAAGATAAAGGGATTATATTGGAGTAAACAGTGTCGATACACAAGAGAAGATTGGAAATCTTCGCGCATTACAAGTGTTGGCCGTACGCATGCGACATCGGTCCAACCTTGTGAAACGTTACTGGCAGATGACGTGAAGGTCCCAAGAACATTTAAGGAAGTTATGAAGGACTCACGCTTTGCGGAATATTGGCGTGCAGCAATGGATGAAAAGATAATTCTCTTTGCCACCATGGTGTGTAGGAAGTGGTGCCTCGTAAGGAAACGAAAGGCAAGCTCACAGTAATTACAAGCTGCTGGGTCTATGCGGTTAAGAAAGAAGAACATGGCTATGTTAAGCGATTTAAGGCGCGATTGGCTGTGCATGGATACAAACAGACCTATGGAATCAACTATTTCGAGACCTACGCTCCGGGTATTGGATTTGAGACCATCAGGGTGGCTATATAACTTGCGGTACAACGAGGTTGGTTTATCTTACAGTATGATGTGAAGACGGCGTTTCTTTTTGGTGAACTTCAGGGAGAAGTTCTTATGGAACAGCCGGCGGGCTATGAAAGGCATGGCAAGAACCATGTATGCAAGGTTGATTAAGTCTCTTTACGGTTTGCGGCAGGCACCGCATGTATGGAATTAGAAATTGCATGAACATCTAGTGGCAATTGGAATCATGCGTATTGAAAGCGATTACGGACTCTACGCCCGATACCAGGAGGGGGAGATATCAATGTTGCTTACCGTAAATGTGGACGACCTACTGCTGATGGGTCCACAGGCAGCATGTGAAGAAGTAAGAAGGCTCCTTCAAACGACATTCGATTTAGTTGATCTCGGTCCGGTGAAATACCTCCTTGGGGTAGAGGTGACTACTGGAATGTGGCAGTATTTTGTAACACACGTCAATAGTCGCTACTGTCTGGTGTAAAAGTGTAAAAAGTTTTTGTATTACATACCCCTTTCAAATAGATATTAAAAAATCTCCAAAACTCAATTACCTGCGAGTTCAAATTTTTGCGCCATTAAGCACTTCTGGTCATGGTCGCCCGAAGAAGGAAGAGATTGTTTCTTCGATTAAAAACAGTGCCGCAGCTACTTGTGACATCCAAGCGTGGTCGTTTGAATGATTAGAGCAACTATTTCACTGTATAGAAGACTGTAGGCGAAGGACCTGTTGTTGTCTTGCAAAAAAGCACCTGGGAAGAGATCCATCGATTTTTCTCGCAAGCGATTGCCAAGTTTATTTTGCGCCAAGAACATCAGATACCATGTGCGAACAAGATCACAATAGAAGTGATCAATATGACGAACGAAGACCGTTGCAGGCGATTGACGCATTGTCATTAGAAGCGACACTAGCAAAGAATGTGGCCAACTGTTCGCGATGGGTGGGCTATTATGAGGTTTCAGGACCGTTTTCGGTCGAGGAATTGAATTGTTTGGTGACGGAGATAACCTCGAACATCGTCATTCGTATGTGAGAAAAAATACTATCATGACAGTCCTGGAGAAGTGCTTATTCCCGATGCTCCCGAGCAGATTGAACGTTTCATCCTATGTGAAAGTGATGTGGGCGCTCGACGTAGCGCTTTTTTTATGCTAAATGATTGTGCCGAAGAGAGAACTGTGACGTTTTTAATGAATGCTATGGATCAAGTGCCTAAGTTTGGGGACGGGTTTTCCCTCGTGTTTTTAGAAATGACACGAAAAGTGTGTCGTCAAGATCCGGCTCAGAAAGAACGTTTTGTGCGTTGTGTCTTTCCGTTGCTCAATTCATCGTCACCGGCCGTGAGTTATGAAGTAGCGTGGACACTCGTGACACTCTCAGCAGCTCCAACTTCTGTACGTGCGGCTGCGAAAACATATTGTGGGTTATTAAATTCACAAAGCGACAACAATGTAAAACTGATGTGCCCGATCCTCTGGCGGATTTAAAGAAACATCACACGAAAGTGTTGCAAGAGAATTTAATGGATATCATGCGTGCTTTGTCTCGATATATATGAAAAAAGTGTTGGAAAGTGCCATGGATCTTGTCTCAGTTAGAAACATTGATGGAGTGGTAACCTATTTAAAGCGCGAATTGGTTAAACCCGAGACAAAACTCGTGTAAAGCGGGGGAATACCGACATTTGCTAATCCAAGCTTTTCACACCTGTGCTGTCAAGTTTTCGGGAGTTGCTAATGCTGTAGTGTATTTATTCATGAAATTCTTAAACCAACCGGATGGAGCGATGGATGTCGTGCTATTTCTGCGTGCCATGTGTGAAAGTTACCCAGAATTACGGGAAAGTTAAGTATCTTACAGAAACTAGTTATATCCTTTTCGGATATTTCTAAGGCTAAAGTCTATCGTGTGGGACTCTGGACCCTTGGAGAATACGCTACGTTGTCTGCAGAGGACGGTACAGAGAGTGACACAGCTATCGTTGAAGCTGCTAATACAATTTTCAGCGCTATTTGTAGTCTCCCGGAGGTTTCCAAAGCGGGTGAACCGGTGACTCAAGCGGATGATCTCATTAATTTCCGACAGCTACGTGGCAAGAAAGCCTTGGAGTCAACAGATATCGACATTGACGATGGTGCCGATATTAACCGGGCCCTTGGTCAGCATGGCGACGGTTCTAACAACGAGTATGCCGGTCCAAGCGTCACTTGCACCAGTTGACAGGCTTTGCAGACCCTGTTTACGCCGAGGCCTACGTGACTGTTCATGGAAGGAGCAGAGATTGACAAGAGTTTATTGGCCCTGAAAGAATGTATTCATGCCTTGGATGGAGGCGCGACGTCCTTAGAATAGAACAGAAATGTAGATTAAACTGCACATGGATGGTAGAAGACTTTTTAATTACTTTGGTGATTGTTTCTATTCGATGCGGATTGGTTACTGTTTGAGAATTCCCGCGCTGAAGTTACACAATCATTTTCTACTCACAGTACCAAATTTTGGTCCGTACATTTTGGTAACCTCGTTCTGAACCATCTGTATGTCGGTAGTGAAAAGTCGGTAACGCCTTCACGTTTTTTTGGCTTCGGCACGGTCTGTCTGAAAGCCGTTAATACATGTATAAACATTATACAAAACACTACTTGTCGGTATAAAACCTCTATGTGAATAATACACTTAACCAACTTTCAATTTTATTTTGTGACAGTGTGTCACTATCACGAGTTTTTACCACTTGTTGCAAATTTCTTGTTGGTTGCAAAAAACTCGTACATTCCAGTATAAGCAAGCACTCAGTGTTTTTCAGCCAAGAAACGTACATCATAGAGATTTTGAAGCGTTTTGGCATGCAACATTGCAATCGTGCGCCCACACCAGAAGGATCATCGTTGGCAACAACAAGTAAGAAGGAAGACATTCGGGACATGCCATATCGTGAGATAGTGGGCGCACTACAGTACCTGGTCTCGTGCTCGAGACCTGACATCGCACATTCAGTAAGGAAGTTGGGACAATACATGAACTGTTTTGATCAGCATTGCGCACGAGCTAAGCGTGGGTTAAGGTATCTCAAGACTACATTCGACTATGGATTAAGGATGCAAGTACACCATGATCGAGTGCTTCAACCAGTGGATCTAGTCGTGTATACGGATGCAGATTATGCCAATGATCCGGAAGACCGGAAGAGTGTAAGCGGATATGTGACACTACTTGATGGAGCTACAGTTTCGTTTGGATAACGTAAGCAAGGCATTAACGCGTTGTCAACAATGGATGCGGAATATTACGCTATGCATGAAGGTACAAAGGATGTACAATGGATAAGTAGCTGTGTGAAGAACTAATGGTCGACTACAAGAAACCAAGGCTGTTGAGTGACAACATGGCAGCAATCAATTAAGTGAAAGGCCGGGCAAGCATCATCATGTGAAACATATTGAGATCAAGTTTCATTACGTGCGTTCCTTGGTACAAGACAAGAGACTTACAACCGAGTATGTAAACACACAAGAACAGGTGGCGGGTGTGATGACAAAGGCGCTGGCGCGCGTCAAGTTTGTAAAGTTCCGGACTGGTGTCACGAAGAGCAGCGGCGTATGCTCGTGAAGGACAAAAGCTATGGAAACAGGGGGAGAACATGACCCTGAAGAAAAGGATGAGTGCTTTGCACTATGGATTGAAGCAATGGAGAACGTTGCAGCTCATGGGGAGGAATAAGATGGATATAGTAGATTAGACCGCAGGGCGGGGCGGGAGACCAGAATGGCGGGTACGCGAGCCCTAAGAGCTGGGCTCGAATGACATGAAACAATGGTGGGTATTCGCAGGGCGCTAGTCCCTAGAGCAGGGCTCAAAAAGGAACCATTGAAAGTCAGGCTCTGTATGGAATGGAAGTCAGCGCGGGGCGCAAAGACTTATAAAAATGTAAGGGAGATCTGACGCGGTTGTCGAGGGGGAGTGTTGGAAACGGTATAAGTGCGATAACCCGCTATGGATAAGAACATGCAAAAAGGTAATATATATTAGTACTTCCTCTGTCCAGGTCAAAAATGTGCAAATCGGGGTGGGGCCAAATATTCCCGACCCCTGGTCTGTTTGAGATGCGAATTTCACCATTGTACTGGTCGAAGCGTGGTAGATCGAGCTGTATTTTTTGTGCAGGATTTTGCTATGTTTTGCGATCAAAGTCTCTTATTAAGCAAGCATTGTTGCGTAGCCTTCACTAAACGTTTCCTAAATCGTATCTGACATAGCGATATTACCTTAAAACGAGATATTTGAAAAGACCACGATCTCGTCTACGCGATTCTGCTATTGAAACCTCGTTTTAAGGCCTTTTGCGACTACACAGCGGGAACAAAACACTGGGTTTTTCAAGAGCTCCCTTTTGTTTTTGGCCAATTGAAAAGCATTTAAGGAGTGATGGTTATTTTTATTCGTATGTACCTATTAAATTGAGTTTATATTTACGAACTTAAAACATTTTTTTAATACCACCCGTTATTATAAACACTGAAAAGTGCAATTGCAAGTGCAAAATGCTTGTCCGGCCGAGAACCTACGGTAGAAGGAATGATGTGTATGAAAAACTGTGGAATGACGGTGCAAAAGGCGCTGTGCAGTTTCGGCTGCGTGGCGTCTACCATCGTCAACTTAAACGACCGCAGCGTTCGAATTGAGCTCGTTCCAGGCGCAAACGTGAGACCCCATGAGCTTGTTGGTGCTGTCGAATGCGTCAGATTTGGAGCAGCCATGAAGCGATCAACTGACGATATAATGACGAGGAGTATTACGGACGCGTTAACGATTCACTTGTAAGTGGGAGGAATGATGTGTCAGAAAAATTGTGGCACTACTGTGGAAAATGCACTGCGATCTCTGGATGGTGTGGCCAATGCTGGCGTAAGCTTTGATGAGCGCAGAGCTACCGTGACGCTGCTACATGCAGGCAGTACCACGATCGAGGAGCTTGTTAATGGTAGAGTGCGTAGGGTTTCGCAACGTTCGACCGTGGAAACTGCTGGTCAGGGCGAAATCGCCATTGCCTTGAAGTCCAAGACGCAATGGTATTGTACAGTGTGCCAAACGGGCGAGAGCTGTCAGCCCGTTGCCATGCCCTATGTGTTCCGCTATCTAGCGAACGAGTTAGCGGCCATGAACATTAAAATGTCGCCCACGTTAAAGAGTTGCTAACGAGAGAAAGCCCGCAGGAATACAATTTTGCCCAACCTAATAGATTTATATGAGTGCTTTCTTTCTACATGTACGTACACGTGCCTGTGACCATCAGAGCATTCTTTCAAGCTGAAGAGGTGCGACTAGACACCGTAAAACCGTGACGAGAAGCTCAAGTGATTCCAATGCTTCGTTGCGTCAATCACAGAGTCCAAGCGGAATGACGTCGAGAGCTGCTACTGGTTACGGACGTCATCCTTATGGCCAAGATATGAGCGTCAGTGCTCCTTCAGCTTCTTCGTATTCAGCATCTAGCAGTGCACGTCCATCGCCTCAACATGGCACGTCTTCTCCGTCCGAATGGTACGGTGCTTCAAGCCCCTCCTTCACTTTATCAATATTACAGTGCACAAGCAGCACCAACTAGTGGTGCAGCTGCCGCGTATCTCCAACGCACGGCCATTTCCAACGCATATAGTGGAGGACCACGCAGTTGTGACGATACGACACGAGCTTGTCCGTCTTCGACCAGCCTTCATAAAAATCTGCCTTCTTCACCAGCAAACAGCACTTGTAGCAGCACCAACTCGAGTTGCTCTGCCGTTGAATGCAGCAACAGCTTTAAAGTCGTCATCCGTGTCCGACCTCCAATGCCACATGAGCTAGAGGGGGACCGTCCTTTTCAAAATGTAATTCACGTTGACCCACAGGGACACGTTCAGACCGTATCGGAGAACCTAAGACCATCAACAAGCAACGATGGAGACTTAGACGACGAAGCCGCCAGTATCGGATATGGTAGTTACATGTTTTCGTTTGACCACGTGTATGATCAACACTGCACACAGAGTATCGTCTATGAGAATACTGCGAAAGCCGTCGTGGAATCATCGCTTGAAGGTTACAATGCCACTATCTTTGCTTATGGACAAACGGGAACAGGCAAGACGTACACGATGGAAGGGTTTCATAGCGGGATGGGCAGCGTCGAAGAACGTGGAATCATTCCACAAGCGATTGAACAAATCTTCTCTCACATTCAGTCCAATCTTTCTGCCCGGTGTCGATTCCTCGTGCGCGCTTCGTATTTACAAATTTATAACGAGTGTATCTCGGATCTGCTCCAACCTGATCGAACCAACCTGTCCATTTGAGAGAATCGACGGCGTGGCGTGTATGTTGAAGGTCTTTCGGAATGGGTGGTGCGATCACCAGAGGAAATTTATGGACTCATGGAAAGCGGAGGGACCATGCGAGCTACAGGGAGCACCAAGTTAAATGAATTGTCTTCGCGTGGCCATACTGTGTTTATCATTATCGCTGAACAGAGCAATACAACGTACGTCGACTCCACTGGAAACGCCGTTGCACCTGAAGAGTTCATGGCTCTTGTGAACGCCTACCAAGCACACCATGGTGGAGGTAATCCTTCTGATACTGGAAGACCTCTAACCGGTGTCAACATCAACAACGGGTTACACCCAAAGCCATTGTGCGGCAAAGCTTTAAAGTTGGTAAACTGAATCTTGTCGATCTAGCAGAATCCGAGCGTCTGCGGCTGTCGATGGATGATGACGAGGATAACTCGTCCGAAAGCGCAGTGCAAACGGCCGGGGGGGCGCTTCCTTACCACCAGTACGACAATGAGAATCACCACCAGCACGATGATCGCGCCGCATAACTTGCACGTCTGTAAGATAAAAAGAAACATATTCAAATCCATTAAATGTATAGATTTCGTATTTGAAACACATAAATATACAAACTTGCCTAATTTTTGCGAGCGATAACTACTCGTGCCGCTTGTTCTTCTCTTAAATGTTATGCATGGGTCGGAGTGTCCATTCGCTAAAAAACGGCAACAGACATCGTTAGATACTCCACGACATTGTCATTAATCGCATGCGCCTGTTCTCCACCAAAATTAAAATCCTGCCATTTCCGTGTTTCCTCTAAACCGATAAATCAACCTTTACCTATCTCAAGTCTCACTTAACCACGTGTACGCAAAAATTGAAATGGGCACGTTTGGCGCGAATAATTTCTAGAATCCCGCGTTTTAAAAATCTCGCGCCTAGAATTAGATGCTGCCATAATTGTCCAATCAGATGTTTTCACCTAAAGTATGGATGCTACAAAAAACCCGACTGCACATTTTCAATCTGGACAGAGGAAGTATAATTATAGCCTAACCTAATATATATAGGGCGTGCGGTATGGGTGCAAGATGGGAAATGGGATTGAGTAGTGCGGGGCACTAACTCCAAGGTAACCGAGCAGGGCTCGATGGTTAGTTTCGAATTATCTTCCATCTGCACACCCAACCAAGTCCCCGGAGACATTCTGGCCCCGCTCTGTTGTGGGTTGACTTATTTCCTTTAATTAAGTGCTAATTAGGACCTTAATTTTTACTAATTATGGGTACACTAAGTGGTACACCTGATCCTACTCAAGGTACGACTGATCCTATTTACATTGTCTCGTTTCCAATCGAGTCAGCACGCAGATCACAAAGTTCTGACTCTTCAGCAAATTTATGGTTTTTTTTTCGCAGTCTTGCGAGTTCTGCGTTGGTAAACTCACGAGTAGTTTGAAGACGTTCGCTCACTTGTTGCACTACATTATCCAGCAACAATCAGGCTCGAGAAGAGCCTGGTGTAGCATAGACATTGCACACTTCACATACTAGTGACATATACGGCACTTTGTCAGAGCCATCTCTTGCGTTCCATAGTTCTCTTTGTTTTTCTTTCAGCTCTTACAATACAGGATGGAGCGACAGACGTTTCGTAAAAACGACACTTGTGCGTGCTTGCAAGTAAAGGTCATTGGATTTTGTCGTAGACTTTCGATTTGGTTGTTGCATTTGTGATGAACCCATCCTTGCTTCTATCCTCATCACGACATGTCTACGACAAGCGGAAACAAACAACAAAATCACTAGCACGAGTATGAACAATTTCAACATGCGTCGCCTCTAAACCATTGCTAATGTATCTGCTCAACATTCTGTAACTGTGCGCTGTTTTAGCCTGTCCATTCATTCAAGGGTCAGGATCTTCTCTGTCGTCGCTTCTTAATTCTGGTTCAAAATCTGCTCTTTTCATTACTGGAACAGCTTGGTTTCTCACATCCTTAGACAAAGGCTAGCTCACTAGACTATGAGCATCGCTTTGATTGGCATTAACGATCTCAAATGTAGCAGCTTTTTCTCGCAATATGAACGGACGGCCAGCGACAGTGACGCAAAAACTCAGTACTTTTTCCTCACACCCCAGTTCAAATTGGAACCAGCAATCTAACTGCATTGTTTGCGCGTCGTGAGGTTTAGTCCACTCCTAGTTGCGTTCAAAACATATTCGGAGTTTTCGTAGTCTTGCAAGCCTTTTCCTTTTCAGTGTTTCGGATACTTTGCAACTGCATTTCTTGTTCTAGCGCTTATCTCGACTTAGTAGACGTATTCAAAATTACCTTTATCCATGTTGCAGTTGTAACTTATGCTGTAGCCTAGTTGTAGTCGATAACTCACCAAAGTATGTCGAATAAACTTGCACATGATTGTTGAATTTTATATCAAGGTACAGTCACACCTCCCAATGAATACTCCCCTACGTAGCACAAATCAGCCCACAAGTGTCTGCACCAATCAACACACTGTATTTTGGTATGGACGGGCGAATTCCCCCTTTACGTGAGTCATTTTATAAGTGGTCACCAAAATCACCAAAACATTTTCTAGGGTCGTGACTGCAGCCATGACACCAGTCCTCTTATTTCGCAAAAAATGACCTTGTAAGCTCGTTTGACGAGGTAAACTTTGAATTGAAATATTTGCTTTGCTAAATGTATGGGTCAGCACATATCTGCCTTCTTCTATCATAAGTGGGTCTTCAGTTGCTGGTGTGCGAAGAAGAGCATCAACAACGCACAGCGCAGACAAACCTGCAAGCGCGCGCTCTGAATCAAAATGTCGGCTTGACTGCTCAGGATGGAATGAAGACGACCAATGCACCGAAGCTGCATACCTTTCGCAACAGGCTGCGTCCAAAAAGAAGCGGACGGCAAAGTCCCATCAGCCACAATGGGCTCTGGCAACGGTAATAATCCTACAAGAATGAATGTAATAAGCTGGATGACTTTGTAATGTAGAGAAAATCTTGAAGACGATGATCCTTCTGCGGGTAGCTGACAAAGAATCACACAAAGCCTTGCACCTGACAAATGCTGCAACCGCTTGAGGAATATATGTCATAGTTGCTAAGTAGAAGAGTTTCGGGCTCAGCCGCATTCCCCAAGTACTTTGCAATGCAGTAATATTGTACTAGTGTGGAAAGAAAAGTGAATTTTCTTTTCAGTAAGCCCGTCTCGTAGTTACTGCTACCATTAGTGGTGTTGGTCAGCCTTATCGCCTTTATGAGTTGCTCTGTTAGACTCATTATATTGCGAATGTATCTAATGCATTTCGTATTCAGAAAGAAGGGACTTTGACAGGTTGACATATTTTCTTGTCCACGGATAGAATGTACCTGTCTGATCTGACCCTCGCCCTACGGCATCGGTACATCTCCATCTACCCCTCGTATTTAAGGAGGTGGGACTGTATAACAATCAGCGTAGCTACCAAGTTAGACGTACCGTAGAACACAAATTAGATGTCGCATCGGTGATCCAGTACGGCACTCGTTTCCCTAACCCTCTAAATGACTTATGTATCAAAAAGCGATGAGTGTACTGTCCACTGATTGGCTAAATATCTATGCGACAATTAACATCAGGCGACATGTAACTTGTGTTTTACGGTAGTCGTGAAAGTCGGATACATGAACTTAGTAAATAAAATGTGTATCAAGACGTGATTAAGCTGCTACCTTATCAATATGCATGCGAAGTGTCGAGGCGTACTATATAGCGTACGAGTAGTTTTGAAACCTATTCTAGTAGTAGTAATATGTAGTCTAATAAGCCTTTTACTATTACCTACTATGTATGTCTTAATCCTAAAGACTAATCGCGGCTCAGGGTATTCGTCGAAGTGGTAATCTGCGTCAATGCTCGATCATCTCGCTTATTCAGGCGGTGCTGGGTTAATATTAAATGTGCACTGGATACAAAGCTGCAAACGCATGCCATCTTCTCGTGTATTCGGGTGTCGGCGCTCATATTCGGCTACTGCTTCTAATTGCGCTCGTCCCTGTGTCCAGATGAATCGTAGATGTTCGTCTTCTAATTTCATCAATCCCCCTAGATAGCTTGATTGCGAAGCTGCCACAGCCAGGTAATACCAACGCTACAGAAAGCCCACCACCAACGTCCAAATTGTTCGAGAAAATCGAACTCCGTTACGCCAAATGTGCTCATCATCACCGCTTTTTCACTCCTATCCTAATTTCTGGTGGCTTACGCTTGCCAATATTCTCCTTATACATCTCTATGGTTTCTTCTGTTTGTTCCAACTCCTGTCCAATGACTGGTCCATCGTATCCATAAATTCTTAGCACTCTTGCAATCCCATAATACATGGAAATTGTCCGCCCGACTGTTAACACAAGTTGGGTTCAACGGACATGTAGGACTTGGTGACTGGCGCTGATAGAAATTGTTAAGCTGCAATGTAACGGCTCTAAACATAACCCAAATTTGATAATCAGTTAGAACATTTTGATGTTCCATACCTGCTTCGGAACTTGGTCTTGTATATAATGATTCAACACACCACGTTTGCGTTTGATTTGCCATTTGTCCATTACACTTGATAATGCTGACTCGATTTTGCAATGGTACATTTGTCGGTAATGTCGCCTTATTGCCCACGGTATTTTCCAGAGTGCTGTTGCCGGATCCATCATCCATTCCGTATCGTGTATAGCCGGATGCGGCTGACACACTACTGTATCGATCGTCTTTTGTACCGCAGTAGTGTCGACATATACAATGGGATTATCTACCGTCCAATATATCCCATCAGCCTGTTGCTTTTTTCTCACGATCTGGTCCGTTCTGTCCTTTTCTCCTTTCAACACTCCAGGCTCCACCACCGTCCATTTATATTCCTGCCAAATAGCTGGACATCTGAATAATTGTATACTCGGAGGTGAGCCTATGTACTCACCAACCGCCACCCGTGGTGAGGCGAGAATAATAGCAGTTACCCACCGGCCAATCTTTGCCTGTGTATGTGACCGAGAATTACCCCACGGTACCTGCCAAGTAAATAGAGTTCCTGTTAGTCAGAGAATCCGTAAGGAAGAAATCGTACCCCCAGGAATTCTGTCATATTTGTGTGATGATAATTCTGACGCCTTTTTATCCCTGATCCATTAATTTTAGGCCCAATTATAAGTGCCCCAAAATGCCTCTTGATTGGGAGATAATAATTTATGGCATTTGATATTGTTCAACTCCTCATTAATTTCCACTGTTTGTGCGGCTTGTACACCATTGGATGGACCTTTCTTTCTTTCTGCTACCCGCAATAAGAGTGGTGGCAGATTTAATGCTGTATACGCTTGGGGCTGGCGGAGTTGAGTTGGGACTGATCCACCCCCCCATGGATATAAAGATGGACGGTGTTGTCGAAGGTAACTTATGGATGCCTAACCGGGTAAGACGAGTACCTTTCTTTGGAGTAATGTACGGTCCCTCTATCAAAGCTGATCGTCCTAATTCCCATAATAACCATGCTTGCTTATAGATATTCCGTTTACTGATTAACCATTGTATGGCCATCTTCATCTCCTGAATTCTAATTGCCAATGACAGGGCTATTAAACCAAGCCCCCCCCCCCGCCTTCCTAGGAGTGTACATCAAAGCAGGGGATATTTTTTGTCGAACTTTTTTACCATCTGTCGTTTTGTTCCAGATAATAAAACATTTTTGTGAATGAATGAGATTCTGTAATACCTGGGCTGAAGGTTCAACACTCTGGCCGTAAATAAGATGGCCGGCACCACTATCGCATTAAAGAGTAGTACTCGTTCCGCTACCGAAGTGGAACAATGTGAAGCAATTCCCATTCGTCAGTGTATGCTCCTGATACGTTGTGGCCAGTTTCGTTCTTTGAGGTTCGACAGCCCTATCTCATAACCCAAATATCTGGTGGTGTCACCTGGTTGGGCTACCGGTATTCCCTTCCATTTTTTATGATAAAGTGTCTGCGGTTGAATTTTCAATCTCGAGAGTGCTCCAAACTGTTCCACAATTTGTAATGCTTGTGATACCTGTGATGCCTTATCCAGAAATATAGTTGAATCGTCAACAAATGCGGAAAAATATGTTCTCCTTTTCCATCTTCAACTCTAATCTTAATTCCTTTTAGTCTCGTTTCTAGTACCAATGGCAATGCAAGTGGTTCAACAGCTAACATAAATAGTAGCGGGGCCAAGGGGAATCCTTGCCTTATACCGGATATAACTGACAACGGTTCCGAGATTTGGTTGTTTACGATAAACTCCGCCGTTGTACCGTCACGAAGTCTTATTATCAGTTGCACAAATTCAGAGCTTAAGCCGAAGCGTGAAAGGATAAGATATATAGATATTGGCGACTCAGTGTATCGTATGTTTTCGCAAAGTCCAGGAATAGGATTCCTGGACACTCCTCCGATTTCAATGGATAGATCGAATCTATGTCCACTCGATTAATTGTCGCAATCCTTACTGCTACAGCTTTGTCCATTCTACGACCAGCAACGGAACCTTGTTGAGTATCCCTTATCAGGGTTCCCAGGAATGTTTGTAAGCGATTCGCAAGAATCTTTACAAATATCTTGTAGCTAGTTTGGAGTAGCGAAATAGGCCTGTAATCGAGCGCATTGTCTGAATCGCCTTTCTTCTGAAGTGACAGGACCAGCGCACGCAAGAAGGAGCGTGGCGGACTCTCCCCATGTAATAAGTTATTGAATAAAGGCTTTTCATGAGATCTTCACACGGACGTTATTGAATAACTTCGTTAACGTTGGTGTGAAGATCTCATGAAAGTCTTTATACAGATCATTATTTAATCTGTCATGACCTGCCGCCTTCCGTCTTCGTAATCTTTTGAGAGCCTGAGATACTTCCTGCTCATATATTTCACTCATGAGAAATATGTTTTGAGTATGCGTTACTCTCCGGTCTGTAGGAGTTGAGAATAGCAATTGAATACTTGAGTCCATCTCTGGATCTTGAATTATGCTATGTTCACATCCTAAGATGATTTCCCACGTCATTTTAAATCGATTTGGAATTGTCGCTTGTGAGAGAAAGATCACATCCCCCTCCAGATTCAATTTTCGTCACTGATTGATCCCTATCTCGGATCGACGTTCGTTTATATAACCATTTTAAATCTTCATCAGTTCGTTGTAGTCGATGATCTTTCCTAGCTTTGATACCCCTTTGAAGTGCTTCTGCCATTGAGGAAATGAATTGTTTCTGGGTACGTGCTGTAGATGGAAGACTTTTCGTCGGTTGCCGTACCCGCCTTTTTCGTCTTCTTGCTGCCTCCTTACCCATTTGTAGAGAGAGTCCCAACACATGTCGATTAAATAGTCCCAATTGATGACTTCCGTCTGTAAGTTTAAAAGGGATTCCAAATGACTCGCTTACTCCTGTTTTATCCTCTCATTCGTGGAACCATTTAAAGAATACCGAGGTTTTCGTGTAGTCGACCGTACTTGCTTTATGGAGGGTTCTTTTAAAATTAACGCACATGGGCATGATCAGAGAATACCAAGGGTTCACTAACCTGAAGCCATTGTGACCAAGAAGACAAACTCTGTAATAAGTAGAATCGATCTAATCGACTGGCTTGCTCACCCCTCCAGTAAGTGTAATATTCTGTCTGATCGTGCTCTCTTTCCTCCAAAGTAGATCCCGTTGAAAGAATAGCATCCTGAAGTTGTAGGGTTTATCTAGGCGTGACAAAAGTTGGGCTCTCTGTTTTATCATTGCGCATCCCCCCTAATCGATCTAACACCGGGGACTCAACAGAATTGAAGTCCCCCCAGTATGATTGGATTAATATTACTACTGAGAGACTGTTTCAATGATGAGTATATTTTTTACGTAGTCTCGGATCTCCAGAAGGTGCATATATATTAATGATACAGACGTTATTCCACTGTAGTGCCAGAAAACGATGACCATATGTGCTTCCATGGGTGAATGTTCTGCTGATAATGAGGATGGAGTACAATTGCCACTCCTTCCTTCTTCTCAGAAGTAATACTCCAATACGACAACTTATTGGGAGTTGTAAATTGCCCCCACAAATGTTCCCAGTATTGTGCGTATTCGTCCGCCTCTTTCTGTGAGGATACATGTGTTTCTTGTAAGAAAAACAAATGAGATTGCTCATGCTTTCGCGTATGTCTCCACGCTGATAACTTTTTTTACATCCTCTTTTTAACCCCCTCCCTCACATTTTGTGATAAAAGGTTCAGTGTACCATTTAATAGTACTTTTGTTCCTTTTGTTCATCCGGTATATACTCCAAATCCGACACCAATCTTAATATTGCGTAAGTATCTAATGAGGTCAAATCGTGGTAATTTTGATTGTTGACCTGTACCAACATCTCGTTGCCCTTAGTATTCATGTGGGATTCTACAGTATTCAGAATCAGTTCATCCACCCCCTCCACCGTGGATTGACATAACCCATGTTGCCGCGTCATATGATTAGCTAATAGGATCCACCCAGAACTATCTTCCGTCTCGATATTATGCACAAATGATGCGAATGATATATTGACCGCTTTTGCTTTGTAATACCATTGTAACAAAAGCAGGATCGAATCGCTTGAGTGATAATCTGTCTCCAACAAAGTAGCAATGTTTACCGCATATATGTTGGCACATATTAAAATTCTGGCTAATCGAGTCGAATGATGTGGCACACAGATTTTGACCAAGGTATTGCCTCTATAATTGGTATTACGTAACAGCGCTCATTCCTGCGAGCTGTTGATAATAACCAGTTGTTGACTTTCTGAGCTGACTGCATTTAATCGGCTTTCCCATGCATGAATCCAGTCCCGTGGAATACCTTTTTTCCTGTCTTTGTGCCTTGTTCTAACATACTTCTTAAAGCATTGTAACCTCCAATACCTCCCCAATGTATTGAGAACCGTAGGTGCTAGTCCTTCTAACAAATAAGCCGTCCCTTCAAATGTTACTAATAATTGGAGTAATCTGGTGTTCCCCTGCATGGATGCTTTGGTCCAGGTATTTATAGATGCGTCTGCGTACGGGAATGGTAGATTAGTTTGCTTGCTCCAGATCATATTCTGCCTATGCTGCTTGGTATGTTTCAGCTGATATAGTCGAGACGTCTGATTAACTTGTATCTGCATTAAAGTCATCAATTAATTCGCGAGATATTGGTAATGCCTCAAAGTGGTACTTCATCGGAGTATCACTTGGATGACTTTCTCCTCCTTAACACTGATTACTGTCTGGTCTTATGCATAGACGTTTTGCGTGTCCTGGTTCCTCTTCACCGCTCTGCTGATCTTCTTGTGAGTTTTCCAATTCTGAGTTTCTAGAAGAATCTTCCGTCAGTCGTAATGTCGGTTCACCTTGATTATGATCCTGCCAAACTTATGAAACCATTGATAGAGGATGGGTTCTGGTATTTGGTATTTTTGCATATACCAATTTCGCTCCTCCAAGTTATTCAAATTTGCGTCTAAAAGAGACGCTTCTTTTGGTAATGACAGTCTACTGACCGTTTCCGTCAAAAAGTATAAAACTTCTGTCATACTAGGATCATGAGTCAAAATGATTTGCTGAATTTCACACTACAAGTCGTGACGAATTGTAGGCCCTTAAAACGACGAATCAACTCATCATAATTGCCTTTTCTAACTTCGGGATCCCATTGGAAATGTTGAGAATACGTTGCGATGTGATTCTCAGACTTTAAACATTCACTCGCTGGGTCTGCCCTCTCTTCTGGTTGGCCTGGGCTGCTACTGTCCTTGATTATAATATCTGGAACCGAATTGTCCTCCACTTTGTCATCTTCGTAGGTATCCTCCTCCTCACTAGAGGAATCAAATTCTTCCATCTCGATATCTTGTCTAAGGTTGGTACTGTTGTCCTTCCTTCTAATACCATGAATGTATGCCGAATAGTGTGAGTCGCTAAAATGTAGTATAATTGGCATAGGTCGATCACTCTCCACCGCTCCACTTTTTAACGGCATAACTTTTTCCTACACACTCTCAACCCCACTCGCTGCATAGGTCTTGTTATATTTAATCTTGATTCCCGGCGCGAAAATGAATTACTCCTGGGGTCAAGCCATTCTCAGAGGGACAAATCACGAAAATATGTTTCTGTAAAAGAGTACGCATACACGCAAGTGTATCGTTTTTGCTATCCCAGGCAGTTGATGGTACTGCATGTGTTAAAGCCGATCCACTTGCCGCAAAGTCTTGTAAATACTTCTTAAATTCGCGCTTTGATTGAGCTGCTGATATCTTTTCATTTCCTCGTCCTAAACTCAAAAGAGTTTGTTTCCTTATTACAGCTGGGAATTTGACCTCAAAATCAAGCAATGCCCTAATTTGACATCCTCGCTTAAATAATCGTGCTAATTCCGCTAGCTTCTCGTCAATACCTTCCGAAAACGATTGTGAAGCTAACGCTTGACATATCGCATAAATTTATCAATTGTCAGTTGCCGGAGTAGCTACACGCTGAATTCCCAAACCTTTTAACACTTGATCCACTGTTGGATCTGACTGATTCGATGTGTGTTCTCCTTGATCAAAAGGGAAAAGTTGAACTGCACCAGTTGCTTCATTAATGTCCTCCAGTAAAGTTGTCACTCTCTCTTTAACTTTGCATTCTTGAAGCAATAGGTCGGTTTAGATTTTTTGTTTACCTGCCATTGTCCCTCGTTCCAGTGATTTTTTCGGGTTTTTTGTTGAATGTTTGCCCTGTGTTTTTGGCTGTTTGGTATGAAAAAGAGCTGCCTTGGTTATCTTCATAGATTGAACCACTGCTCCGATGGACTGTCCCTCTTCCGGTTTAACTGAAGATGGGCCATTGCGTTGGATCTCGTCCTATTGCTTGTTGGATTGTTTTATAAGTGGATGAGTCTGTTTGTCCTCCCTTCTAGAATTCCGTCGAGCTGTGATACACTGGTCCGATTGTTTCCGAGTGACGATATGATTACTACACTGTCCTTCCCCACCTTCTGAATCTTTAAATCTGATGAGGTGTTTTCCTCTACCGATTTTGCTTCCTTTTCAGCATGAGTAGGCTGATCCTCCGACCGGCTCTCCTTGAGAGGGTCCGAACCTGCGGCTCTGGCTTCCTCAAGTTTAACTCGATTTTGTTCCACGTGTTGACGTAATTATTCCAAGCTCTTAAACGACGGTTCTATCAACTTGACATTTTTCATATCCTCTGCGGTTACGATAATGGTACCTTTAGCCAATAGTTCCTCTAAAGATGACTTACAGAATCTCATAGGATGACTTACTTTTCCGCATCTCAAACATTGTCTTCTACCCTTCATGTGTAGATGTTCTACTATAATCATAGTATCACACCAATATATTCGACTAATACCGGATAACACTGGCGGGCATATCTCTGTATCCATTATTAATTTCCATGAAGTCGACGTTTCGGAAAAGGGCCCTCCTGTATCCAGATCCTCCAGCCGAATTTAAATCCCGGGAATTTAACATGCTGTAAAATTTGATTAAAATCGTGGTTCGTGTGATGTTTTTAAGTACACACGAATAACATCCTTGTTGACAATATTCTTCTCCATTTGCATCCACTAGTTTTTTCCATAACGATTCATGTTTAGCTTGTTTTCTTGAATGAAGGTTATATAAAATTTGGTCATGACGATAAAATAGCACCGTGACCCCGACAAATTTTTCTGCGCTTTCTCTGGTTAAAAAAAAGAGTGATGGCTTGATTATAGCTGATCGTTTGGACTTGAGCGATCAACGCCCATAATTCTTTTATCCCTGTTGAACGGGTAGTAGCTGCTGTAGCTATACTTTCCTGGATGCTTCGAGTACGCAGGAATGCTTCTTTGATGGGGCTCTCCCCTTTAAGATCCAGCGTTAAGCACCCTTCAACATGAGCCCGTATAGTTTGTACAAGGCGTACTTCATCTTCCTGGGTCATGATTTTCCAGATAAATTGCGGTAGTTGTTTGGCCAAAAAAGATCCTTCTTCAAAACCTTGGACAATTTTCCATTCTTGATCAGTACCTTTACGGCATTGACTCGGCGCATATTTACCGTATTCTTGCTCACATAATTTTATCAGAGCCACGATTTCCATCGGGTCGTATTTACCCTTCTTGAACAAGAAGGGTTTCTTTACCTCAGCCACTTTGGTCGAATTACCAAATGCACTCTTAACCTTTGCTGCCCATCCTGATAAAGGTACTGGTTCCTTCCCTGCATTATGGATTGCGTCCTGGCCCAACATCTTCTGAAGGAGCCCTTCCAAAGTTTGACTCGAACGTTGTACCGTTAAAGCCGCTCCCATAATACGGTTCTCCATAAAGTCCAATCTTGGTTGTTGATAATCACCATTGTTTTAAACAAATCCAATAATTTCCCACTTTCCTTGGCCTTCAGTTTAGGGAGTCTTTGCGCTATTGGTGACAACCGCGATGCCGGTCCCTTTACTTTGACGTAGATTTTTTTGGAACAGGTTTTGCATTAGGTTTATCCATGCCTGAAGCCGTGGCTTCGCCTGCCTATTCTGTTCTATTCCGGTTTTAAGTGTAAGTACCATATCCTCTAACGTAAAGTCGAGTGGTACTTGAACTCGTTTTAATGGCATCTGCTGGACGACAACGTGTTTTTTATCTTCTACAACCTTGTTATCTTGTCCCACCATGGAACTGTCACTAGATTCATCCACCGGTAATACTGGTTCTGTTTCCGGTTCGGTGACATTTTTCTGTCCAATGGTGGTACTTTCACTTGATATTTCCACCGGTTTTACCGGTTTAGATTCCGGCTCGGTGCCTTTCGTATGGCTTGATTTGCTATCGATCGATCCCGACGGTGGGGATGCAGTACTCGCCCTCTTAGCCGTCCCTGGTGAGTGTGAGTCTGTCCCTTGGTGCTGGCACTTGGTGCCTGGGTCTGGGTGAGAGGGGGGGGGGGGTCCGGGGCATGGGCCCTGGACTTCCGTCATCTCTCTTATGCGCTTAGTAAGCTTACTTTTTCCGACCCCTCCCCCAACTGTTGTTGGGCGAGGGCTTGGTGACAAAATCGGAACTCAAAACCTATTCTATACTTACCTTAATAAAGTCGGTTATGATCCGAATTCATTTCACCCAACATATAGCGATGTCCCCTAAAAGTTCCAATAGAGCGCTCGAGAAGTAGTACCGTACTTATCCCCATTATGTAACCAACATAATAACAACAATTTAGTGGTACCGTAATACTTCACATTTTAACACTGCTTCTTGGAATGAATTCTGTCCTCACTTCAAACCAATTTCCGAGCGGAACTCATTTAATCTTGTGTGTGGCAATGCTTTTGTGAGCAAGTCTACTAGAATATCTTGCGTTAAGTGTAGGTTGCGTCGATTTCGCCATCTTTTAACTTATATTTTAGTCGTATATCCACATTTTTCATTTGAGCTTCCTTCCATGATCCTTATCATCTTGATTGCGGCTTGGTTATCCATAAGTGAGGTCATAGGACGCTCGACATTTAAGCCTAGTTCTTGAAGCAATTCACGAAAACCCAACATTTCCACTTCCATTTTCGAAGCTGCATAAAATTCCGCTTCCATTGTTGACGGCAAAACGCCATCTTGTTTCTTGCAAATCCAGTTTAAAACCCATGCCATCCATTAGTACGACGTCTCCCGTTTTGGACTTGCGATCATCCTTGGATCCAGCATAGTCGGAGCCACTGTGTGCTTTGATAGTCGTGGTAAATTGAGCATTTTTTTATGTTCCCATATGCAACTCATATGTTTGAAATCTTCAATCATCTCGCGATTCTTTCCGCCAAATTCCAGTCGATTTGCATGTGTTCTTCTTGAAGCCTTGTGCACCGCGAAGAATATGTCAGGTCTAGTGCAACGGCAGATCCATAACAAACTGCCAACTAGCGATTGAAACGTCTTGACAGATATTTTACCGTCTATGGTAATGCTTCACTTTCACCAAGGCCCAAGTCTTCCTTTTCTTGGCTTATCGAGACTTTTACTGGATTAGCATCCTTGAAGTCGAAATCTTCAAGTATAACATCGATCATTACCTCTTGATCCAACGTAAATCCAGTGTTTTCATCAAATAAAACTCGCATTCCCACAAATTTTGACACTCTTCCGTGATTTTTTATCTCCAAAACTTTCATGTCTTCAGGGAGTTTGTCAACCAGGCCTACTTTTGTTCCGGTTACGAGTAAATCGTCCACGTTGACTCCTACAATCACCGTGTTGTGATCGGTCGATCGCACGTAGAGGTACACCGCGAAAACTTTAATTCGATCAACTTTCCGTGCAATAATCGGTTCCATAAGCGCCCTGTTTGTTTAAGACCATATAGAGTCTTCTCGAGCTTCAATGCATGTCTTGTAACTTGAGAGCCCTTTAATTCATCTTCCGTGAGTTCCATACCTTTCGGTATGGGAAGATAAATGTCATGTTCATCTTCAAATGCCTTCACGTAGGCGTTTGGTATATCACCATGTTTTGCAGGAACTTTCCACTTGCAAGAAACAGCGGCAAAAGTCAGTGTGTAATCGGCTCCAAAGCGCTGTTCGTTTCCACAAGCCACCAAGCTTGCCGTGTATCGTTCGATATCTCCATTTTCGTCAGTCTTGGTCTTGTATACCCACTTGGTATGTAACGGTGTGCAATTTTTTAGTTTCTCGATTATCTTCTACACCTTGTTTTCGAGAGCTGTTTTTTCGTAGCTGAGATCCACTTCGATTTATTTGCACTCTTCATTGCTTGTGCATAGGTTTTAGGATCCACTTCACCAAAGAAATTAATCACGCCCAAATCAGTCGATATATCTTCTTCTGACTTGGTTTCTTTGTTTGCATTCGCCCAATGTCTTAGTTTTTGCGTAGCTTGTACCAAGACTTCTGTTTTTGTTATGTCTTCCTCTTATTCTTGCGTTGGTCCTTTTCTGGGATTGACCTCTTTCTAACTCTTGATCTTCTTTTAATTCGCTATGGGTCTGTCGGATTTGGTCTTCGTCTAACGTTTCAATGTTCTTGATATGTTGGGTGATGATAATCTTCTTGCCCAACTTAAGATATACCTTAAAACCTTTAGTCTCTTCGCTTTTACCAACAATAATTCCAATTTGTGGCCCAATGGGCTAGCGAATATTCCCCGGGTTTCGGTAAACCGTGCATGGGGATCCAAACGCGAATATACTTCCGAGGTTTGGCTTCTGTCCATTTAAAAATCCAAAGGTGATAGATGCTTGGCGTTCGCGCTTGTGGGACTTCGGTTGATGATGTAGGCAGCGTACTGTACTACGTCTCCCCAGAAAGCTAGACTTAGGCCACACAAAAAAATCATGCATTGAGCCGTATTCATAATGATTCGATGCATGCGTTATGCTTTCCCATTGCTAGATTGATTTTCAGCCTTGAGGATTTGTCTCGATACATCCTGCGCTTTATCAAAAACCGTCAAGGATATTCTTTATGGCACCTCCGTCGGTGCGTTAGATATGCACTTTTCAAATAAATTGCCTAACAAAAAAGGCCAGGAAGTGCTCGTACTTCTGGGCAGCAATATCCTTGCTCTTCGCAAGGAAAACCCGGACATAGTTCGAGTTGAAATCAACAAAGCTGATCATGTACCTGTTGCCGAATCTGTCTCTTGGATTTATAGTTCCCTTGATATCGGAGCAAATTACACCCCCGATCCGATCCGTTGGGGAATTGTCGCCACTATTCTTCTTGGACCTTGGGTTCTTGGTTGTTTTTCCTTGTGCACAAGTCAAGCGGTTTAATATTTTCGTACCCGTTAATTTTATTCTACTTTTAGGGTCCTTCGCCAATTTTCCACGGCATCGTAATTTAGATGACCTAATCGTGCATGATAGTGCATTAGTGAACCCTTTTGCACGCATGTGTCAGTCTCGGTTTCCTTGTCGCTTTCTTGTAAGATCGCCATAATTGAGTCCCGATCGTGATTTATTGGGACGTCAACTATAACTTCACCTGCAAGCACCTTGTTCACTTATTATGTCGAATATGTGACGTTTGCTGTCACGGTGCCTCATTACTCACAGTCGACGTACACCATTTCACATCCCTTCTCTTCTAGTAGTCCATACGATAAGATATTTTGCGAAAGGTTCTCCACGTAATACACATCCCTAATTTGATGGTGTGTACGGTTTGGTTTGACATCACTTGTACTTGAACCCATCCTTTCTTGGATACCTTCAGGGTTTGACCATCTGCTTGGAAACACGTCCCATTACTTCTTCTACATCTCGCAGGTAGGTTTCGTTATTAACTAAGTATATAATTGCGCCACTGTCAACTATCCACTTGTCGTCGCTCGGATCCTTTAAAACTTCGGTAATTGCGATCGTGGAATCAACTTTATTGCTGGTTTCAGCCTTTTTGTTTAATTCCTTGAGGGTTTCTGGCATATCAAAGATCCATGGCCTATCTTTTCACAGTTTTTGCATTTCTTGTCCTTGTGTTTGTCTTCTACGTAGTTGATTATGCCATTTCCGAACCTAGTTGATCCTCTAGCATAATTTTTGATGGCAGCTGCAAAGTTCTGCTTGCCTGAGGAAATCGGTTTTGTATGATCGAATTTTGACTTTAAGATAGTCTTTAGTTCACTAGAAGCATAGTGAAAATTGTTTTCTAGAACCTAAGGATCGCTTCCACCGACTGCTTCCGATACAGCTAACAAGTAGAGGTAGTGTTCATTCCAGCTGCGCTTTGGATGTTTCTTGCTGGTGAAAACCTTATTGATTGTGCCGGTGTTATTGTCGTGTTAAATAATTTATTCATAATGTGAACCAGAGTAGGTGATTCATTCCACCACGAGTCGACTTGACGCTGATAGTATCTTTCAGCGGTTCCACTCAAGTAATATCCAAGCAAATCAACCTTGATATCTTCACTCCACAGGTACCTGCACGCTGATTCCGCGATTGAAATCTGTCGGCTGAACCTGGTTTCCATTATTTGAAGCCTGCGCCTAGGCCGCGGTAAACCTCTTTGCCATCGAAAATTCTAATCGGAAGTTTACAATCCTTGGCAGTAGGTATTTTATAAATTTGTTGTTGTGGTTGCCCGACACCCGCTTGAGGCGATATTGGAGAGCCCTGCGGTATTGGATCACCTTGATTTCCGTACATCGGTCGTGGTGGGACCTTGAAATCTGCAGGTGGTCGACTTTATCCGACATGCTTCTCATTCGATTCCTTCCTATGTTCATTTGGGTATGGTTTCTTCTCGGGCGTACTGGAAAAGGTTGCCATTCGCATCCGAGTATCAAGCCTCATTGAGTTATTGAAACCATACTCATTCATATTGATTCGTGAGTTCTCCAATCTTTCCATTCGCTCAGCTAGTCCTTGGACTAACTTTAAGATTTTTGCTCCTTCAGCACCCAAACCTGTATCTTTTTCTCCTCACGGCTATCATTGTCGACGACATTGGGGCGTTTTGAGCTCATAACGGGTTCAAAAGTACCTTTATCCATGTTGCAGTAGGAACTTATGCTTTAGCCTAGTTGTAGTCGATAATTCACCAAAGTATGTCGAGTAAACTTGCACTTGATTGTTGAATCTTATACCTTACTATATCAAGGTATAACAACCAACGTAGCTACCAAGTTAGGCGTAGTCTTGGAAGTCGGATACAGGGACTTAGTTAATAAAATGTGTATCAAGACGTGATTAATTTTACTACCTTATCAATATGCATGCGAAGTGTCGAGGCGTACTAGATAACGTACGAGTAGCTTGAAACACTATTTTATACTTACCTTGATAAAATCGGTTATGGTCCGAATTCATTTCACCCAACATATAGCGATGTCCCGGAAAAGTTCCAAAAGAGCGCTCAAGAAGTAGTGCCGTACTTATCCCCATTATGTGACCAACATAAAAACAACAATTTAGTGGTACCGTATTACTTCACATTTAAACAAGACGACATCACGAATGGTGTCTTGCTCCCGGGCTTGGACTGCACCAGACCACACCAGTCGGTCACCACAGTGCTTTACAAGACAAAATTTGAAACCTCCTTGTTTTCCAAAGTTTAAGAGGATGCAATACATCTTTATTTACTGAATTGTTTCTGTCGTTTTTTAAACCCGGGCTTCTTCTATCTAGGATATCGTACTTAGTACCCAAATCCACTTTATCGAGGCGTTTAAGAAAACCAAAAATAGGTATTGACTCTAGATGCTGTCTACGTGTGACGAATCACCTGTTTATGTATCCTCTAAAAACCTATGTTCCCTCAATAAATGTCGCTACCAGCTGGAGAAGCTCGATATGCTGGCTCGCCTGAAGTTCGCTTTGTAAGGAGAAGTCGGTGAGTCGGCTCCGATGCTTCTTCTTCGTATGTTTCAGCATGCTAAAGTCACTATCCACGGTATGAGTTCCGAGTGGAATGCTTCCCAATCCTAGCACAAAGAGTTTAACATCTCCGAATCGTCGATCAAATGCAGCTTCTGCCCAAGCCTTAGTGTAGACACCCTGTCGCTTCTTAAAGGTGCGGTTGCCGTAATATTCGTCGACGAAATCATTGCGCTGCGCCCAAATCTTGCTAATTATCGCTCCTCCAAATTGCGTCAAGCGCTGTTCTTGGCACTTGACAACGGAAGAGAAGTCCTTAGTGTTGCACTCGATCAGGTCTCTTTGCGTAGTAGGATTGCATGACTGGTGGACATTCTCTACAAACAGAATGATGGATGCAACGCCGCCAATAAAGATCGTGATGGCGTCGTGCACGACCTTTACCAAACTGTTGTGGTTCATCGACCGAGAATGCATCGTAAAGACGCCGTGAGAATGCTGATGATCGATATATCTCCACCTCAATTTTTACCTCACTTAAAATCGGGTAACCGTCAGGACCGTCATCCTCAAAGACCTTTGAAACCTGTGTCGATGTTGCTCGAGAGCCTTGTTCTAGTCTCGCATTGTTACATTCTTAAGCTGCATATTCGCAGAACATAATTTGATCAATCGTGTGCCGTAAGCCACGAGAAACAAACACACCCACCATGTCGAGTCCAATATGACGCGCTGCTTTTCTGCTTGACTCTCTAGGCCGTATAGTTGAAAGCAAGGAAGCGACACGATCCGTGAATTGATTCCTACCGGGTGCTATCATTCGTAGAGCAGGTCCCAAGCCGCTTCTTCACAGTTTCATGTGTGTGAGTGAATGCAATCTCATAGCCTAAAATGTATTGGAAGTCGCAGAACTCATCACATACTGACAACCTATCGTCCACATCGAGGTTGAGCTGGTGACTACCACACCAGCTGCAACGATTCCACCACCTCCAGCCATATTGCACGTTTGCAAATCTGCGTCACAAAACCAGCTTGCACCCGCATAGTTGCCGCACCGTCAGTGGCTATTCCGATCAGCTTCGCCAAAACGTTTTGGCCTTAAATATTTTTCAGAGAAGTTAGGACTAGCTCCGCGTCGTCAATCGCCGAGATTGATAGCCACCATATAGCGCTCGTACTTACAAATCACTTACTCACTCGGTTTTCAATCATGTTCGAAAGCGCCTCTCCAAAAACCACAAATAGCTTTGCGGTACAGCGATAGCTCACCGCGGCTCTAATGCAACGGACGAGAACCTCAAATCAAATTGCTCCCGATTATGAATATATCGATCAAGCGATCACCATCCTCGAGCTCAACAAAGCTGTCGAGTGTGACTGCATCCACGCCTGTAACGCAAAGCAACCGCTGGATGGTACAAAAAACTCCAGCGGGAGCTGGGAAGTAAAAAGATGGCAGTGCTGGCAGGAACGGCATGATCGTCTTAGACGAGGCGAAATACTCTGACGTTTGGGCATGTAGAGCTGAAGTGGTGTGAACTTTTTCCAACACCGAGGGTGCAGTTCGCGCATGTGCGCTATCATGTTGCCGCACCGAAAGGACGTAACAGCTTTTGTACGGTCTGTCTTTTTGCGGCTGGGCTTGCACAATAGCTTGGCGAACGGGAATTTATCATTGCAATTGTTGTCCATGCGGCCACATATCGAGCCAAACTTAAAATTGCGTCGACAATGCGTCCTTGCGGCGTAGTGCTTCCTGGTCGATACCTAGACCTTGCTCGTAACGAGAGATCCTCTCTTGCCGCTGTGTCCGCAGTTTCTTCCTTGGAGCCGCAAGGGCGTCATTCACTGTCCGTTCTGGCTTCTTGCCACTTGGTTTCATTAATTCCCAATGCCTGGATTTGTTTGATTGATTTGTGGGTGACCGCAGGTGGGTCGACGAAGATTGCAGGAGTTTCAAAAATATTTAAGGTGTCGCTGAAACGCCGCAGCGTCATTTGTGTGCTCACAGTAGTTTCGATTGCATTGCATCCAACGTCTTCAACAAGGTATCCAGGAAATGCAGGATTAGGTAGTAGGGCTTGTCTCTGTTCAAAATGCCTAAAAAGAAGCCTGTTTATAACGACGAAAAAATCAGCCCAGTGTCAGGGTTGGCTTTTGGTTTTTAGGAGGAAAGCCACAGCCCCGGCTTTGCACGGCAAGCTGTACGCGTCACTGCCTCCGAAAACGCTGTCAGCAAAATGTCTTTGCGTGGAGACTCGGTCATTCTTGTGCTACATTACCCGCACGTCTTGGATAGCCTCTAATTACAGCTAACTAGTCGGAATAGAAGTTGCTAAAAATGAGGCATTGTGCTTCGAAAAAGTACGAAATGCCACATACAATCTTTACCGGAGCGAGGTGGCTTCAAATATGTTTTTTACTAACAGTAAAAATGAAACCATGTCGAGCTCCTTGTGATCCTAGAGGTCTCTACCCCAAGCTGTAGATCTTTTTCTCGTATCGGACGTGGGTCAGACCACAATTAATGTAACTGGGCTACTGTTACGCGGCTTACACTGTAAGATTGCAGTGAGGAAGCGTGCAATTTGTGTAGGACCAAATGTAAATTGGTCCTCCTTTGTTTACCTTAGATAAACTTTAATAAAGACTAATTAGTGTATTAATTAATCTATCACTTAAGTATATATATATTAATATATATACTTAAGGCTACTTAAGTACTAGAAAGGTAAGTTTAGAGTGAATATATTTATGAATGGTTAAGAAGCTAACTAGTATAATTAGACCTAGACTAATCATAGTAACATGTAGTATAAAAACTATCTAATATATCTTTATCATTAGATTACTTGTTAGATTCGATAATAATATCAGAATCTGTTCTCAGGATGGATTATAACAACTTATAATCCGATATTCGCATTTCAGGCATTAAGTCTGAAATTGAACTGTGATATTTCTACTTAAATATCACTTATGTAATGGCACCCCATTACAATTAAGGGCTTGAGCACACCCGTACCATGAAAATGGTACACTTTATCAAGTGTCACTACTTTCTACTTCAGTAGTGGTTCTCACGAATAGAGGTAGAATGGAAGGTTGAGTGATGGAGTTGACCAATGAAAATTCATCCTCCTTGTAACGTTTGTGAGGACCTCAAACTGATTCTCCAAAAGTAAGAGCACAATTTTACTTTATAGTGAATAATGTCTACAGGAGTGAGTAAACGTTTAAGACACAACTCGCATTTTAAACATTCTGTGATTCTATTCCATCTAGACGACTTATTCCTTTTATTTGTTATCTCTCAGCTAGTATTTGTGTGCTCTCGTTCTTGTGCCGACCACAGTTAAAAAAGAAAAGACTAAGAAAAGCTCATTCTACTCAGGAATAACAGCCAATTACGAGCATTCTTCTTTAGTCTTTTTGGTGAATCACATGCCAACCTACTGCGTTTCTCCAGCCTCCTCTTTTATTGTTGAATGACAGATCGAGAAGGATGAGGTAGGATGCATGATGGATCTGACCAATGACAATCCATTATTTTTCCATTCTCCATTATACCTTGATTCGTGAGAACCACTAGTATATACTTGTATGATCAATCCGTTTGTGACGCACGTTAGCGACTATCCAAACACTAGATAGCACATCCCACACAAGCGGTGGCGAACCAAACGGTTCACGATCGCCGCCTTCAAGCTTCGAGCTGATCATATAATGATTTTAAACTAGTAAAAAACGACCTTTGCTTCATTCATAATTTCATTATTTTTTTATTTGTTCACGCCGCTGAAGACAATTCATTATCTTGTCTCCAAACGGTTGGGTTTGGATCCAAACTTTTGATCTTCCATGGTACCATTTGCATGGTATGAACCACGTGATGTCTATTTAGGTAGTCACTCCCTTCTTAGGGCAATTGCAGGCAATGTAGTACAATGTTTCGACCTAAATAGGATTGCTGCTTCGTCAAATAAGTGTTAGTACACCGACCGCTTGGCGTGGACTCAATTTCATATTAGTTTAAAAGAATCTGTGAGGTCTCGTGGCTCATCTGCTGGTAATATGTGAGATTCAGTATGGGAAAATGGCTGCATCACTTTACAGTTGCTGGAAGCCCTCAAACGGCCAGTTTGAGGTATGAGATGAAATATCCTCACTTTTATTATGTATTTTGCTTTATAATAGATTGCTGGCTGGTCTTGCTATGTATGCAAGCAAACTAGCTTACAGTAATTCTGAACTATTCGAGAGCCACCAACAATCAGGTCTTTTCCATATTGAGAATAAAACTTTAAGGTGGACGAACTTGTCGTGTTGCTACCGATATTTTAAGCAATTGTGTTTAGGGGATCTGAATATCTGAATTGTCACAGCAAAATTGTGTTTGTGTTCCGAATACGGACCTTTAAAAAAAGGATCGATGATAGGCTGCCAAGAAATAATAACTTCTGTAACGCCGAGTCAGTTTTTGTCCATCACGCAAGTAGCAATGCGCAGGCTAGTCGGAGCTCTAGAGTCTGCCTTAATCAATATTGGTACAATTTTATTGCCAGAGCTATCAAAGTTTTTTATACAAGTTGAAAAAGTGTTCAAAAATATAATGATTATGCATCAGCTAAGTCTTTTTTCTTGACCTGTAGCAAATTTTTCTAACGATCTCTTCTAATTCAGCAACGCGTCGTCAAAAGCATTGATATTAGCGGCATCGAGTTGCAGGAAGCCCCCGCGAAATATAGCTCTGCGAAATTGCTCTGATTATGACTTGATCCTTTACGGTACTCTGTACCTACTTTATGGTACATGGGGTGTGCAAAAAGGCACCTAGTGGGTCCCAAAAACAGACACAGGTTTACAAAATGACGAAATCATATCGCAAACATTGAAACATTTGTAGATGCTGAGAAGTGACATAGTGACTCGACTTCATCATAAAAAATACATCGATTTCCTGACAGGTCGATCTTTGCGGGCTAGCATAGAGCGCAGATCGGAGTTGATTTCTAGCCCGATTTCTCGACTAATTTCTTGTTGAGGTATCAGCGGATGTCTGAACACCCTAATACAGAAAACCTATTTTCTGGAAAGAGGAGAGATCGATTTTCGGCCAATTGATTCATGAAGAATTGTTGGACTCAAAGCTGGACGAGAAAATTTCGGGAATTCTAGAGATATACCCAACTCTAAAGTATAACTTATAGACGTCGATATCTAAAATGCGACGCTCCTATATTCGAAGCACTTTCGAGGCATATGATATTTTCATGTGGTACACACTAGAAGTGTGCTCAAAAATTGTAGTGTTTTCTGTCTTTGAAACTTCGGGTTGAATGCAGTCGACATACAATTATTCCGGTCCCCATGTCTTGTTCGCAAAAGGCAACGTCTTTGATGATGATAGTGTCGGTAGAGAAGCCTCGATCTTCATCGTTTTACAAAATTTTATAACGATACAGTAAAAAGTGTCATTAGTGTGGGTGGGAAAATAGTGTGGCTGCGCAAATACAGTGGGCCACACTAATTTTACTTTTTTATTTTCCTCAATAAGTCACGCTAATGTCGCACATTCTGTTTATGGCCAAAACCAGCTCGGATAATACGATGCTGTTCTAATACTGTATTGCACTAAGCTTCATAGTGTAAGTGAAAATACAAATACGGAAATCCCCCCATTTTTCTTGTGTATTATTAAACAAATTCTTGCTTGTTCACTTCGTACGTGTCAATTAGAAAGTGCCTGCTGTAATCATTGACTTTTTTTAGCAAGAATGCTTGAACAACATCACCGAGATTGCTTAGCAAGAATAATAGAGCATGAACGGAGAAGGAGCACCAAAGAGATAATATTGACTAGCAACGCTTTCTTTATTACTAGTACTCACACAGTGATAATAGGGGGTGCCAAACCTTGCAAAAAACCTGCTGATTTCCCCCATTTTTTGTCTGATTTTTTGCCAATTTTGGCTGATTTAAAAAAGCGAAACTAGCCACCTCCAGAGGTGGCTGGTTTGGTTTGTCAAATGAGCTGCTTGTTTCGTTGATATAAACGAATCAGCATTATCCTCTCAATCATAACGAGCTTTTCAAAACGGGTAATGATCGTTTACTTAGCACAAGTTTTATTGCAACTGCTACAGCTGCTCTTGTCACTGCGGGCAGCATGGACCTCGTGCTCATGCAGAACCCGCCGACGTGAGTGAAGTGGGAGCAAAAAAAAAACATTTTTTACTAAACCTCTGTGCATATTTCGTCAAACTATTTTTGGGAGCCACTGTACCGGTACGTAGTTAAGATTTCGCAAATATGACAGGGGGAGCCTCTTACCAAGCAGCTAAAAAGGGGTATGTCAAGCTTTTAGACGTCTGATTGGTTTGGCCAAAACGGCTGGTTTCCGAGCCAATTTTTGACTGATTATTTGGGCTTACTTTCCTAGGTTTGGCACCCCCTAATAATACTGCACTTACAGAATTAACATTATGAGCACGTCAATGTTACCAACATGGTGGTTGAGTATCTAAGTTATATATCACACAATAACTATGGTTGTTAATACACCTCACAACTCACGATACAATAACTATGGTTGTTAATACACCTCACAACTCACGACCTAGATACATCAACATCAACATTCTAATTCAGTCCTCTGGTCTGAATATCAAAGGGTGAGCCCTCCTCTATATAATATTAAAAAAATATTATTGAAGTGTATTATACTACAGAAACGTAAAACCCACGCTATTTTTGCACAAAACGATTAGTGTGCTCTATATTAATTTCGCAGCGACATTATTAGCGTGGGTGCAGAATAACCGAAGGCCACACTAATTTCGATTTTCCATGCGAAATTTTGAGTGGCGAAATTAGTATGGCCACACTAATGAACACTCTTGCGTGTTGCTCGAAAGATCCAGACGGAGCGAAAGGTCGCCAGTATCTTGATCGAATCCCCAGTCACTACACTTGTCCTATCCGTTCGGCTTTCTTTTCACTGGCATGTGCATGCAAAGTCAATATCAGTTGGCGACAATAACGTTAAAGGGTTACCAAATGATGCGTTCTTTCCAATGCAATGACTGGTGTTGTCAACTTGTGTCGAAACACGCTCAAGTTGTTATTTTTGGCGCGTCCTGTATTTCGTGTGATTGTTGTTGTACGCTTACGCAGCTGATCCCAATCATTGAAAAGCACGACAAGCTGACGTGCTCGATTCGACGGTATTTGTTCAACCTATTAAGGGATGTAGCTTTGTGCATTATCTCTGCATTGACAGCAGCACGAGTGGTGCTCGGTCAGCTATTCGTCGGCTTTTTGTTTTGATTCAAGACGGTCGACAATGGTTATTGCTTCTGAGGAGGAAATCACGTATTTCTCACTTCCACGGCACGAAGATTACAATCACCTGGCACATAAGTGTTAAGATCTGCGGTGCCAAATGTGACGCCACCAAACACAGGAGTATCGCCAAAGGCACGCACTGAAATTTCCCAATACCAACGGCCTCTCACTAGACTTTTGTCAAATACTGCAAGGCCCCACATGTCTGTGATGTACTACTCGGTGTCTTCAAAAGTCCATCGCTTCGGTCTAGACTCTTATGAGCTATCGTTAGTTGACGCCTAGTGTCACGTAGCGCGAGCAAATAATATTCCGGTACTTTGATCCCATCACAACTGAAAGAATGGTATACCTCTCAGTGGTCCCAGTATCAGTCGGGGGATTGACGATTGCATCGTACTGAACAAATGTTTTCCATCCTTTCCAACTCGTCAGATCTGTTAGCAACGAGACGAGATTTGTACCTTGAAAGAAACTCGATTGGTAAATCTTGTACAGCTGCAACTCTCATTTCTTGTCCGGCAAGTATTTCAGCTGCACGTCGACTAATGTATTAAAGACACGCTCCTCAATTGCTTTTCTGAGCACGCGCGTGGTCGCTTTGGCTTCGGCAAACGTGACATTGTTGCTACTGCTAATCCTATCATCATTACGTGCGAGGAATCCAGCCCATGCCAGCATTGCCACGCTCTGGGAATTCTTCTGTTCCCACTCGTCCTCATGTGCAACCCCTTCACCACGGAGCATCTTGTCATCGGCACAGTGCAACACCAGACTCCTGTTTTACGTTTTCCTACTTCTCTGAAGCAACTCGACGAACACCACCATTGATTGTCTGCAACATACAAGATACTTGTCGCACTGCTTCTGCTGGTGATGTCCCTGTCAGCGATCCACCATCCCACAACTGAGCAAAGAATATTCGGCAATACCTCAAAGCCTGTTTTCTCTCGCTCACGCGAAATTCGTCGCTGAGCGTGCCGATCTCCTACTGAATGACTGATGACTTGCCAACGCGCTTACCACATACGTTAACCGTATTCGCTTAAAGCGCCGCACCTTTGGTGGCGCCAAGGAGAGCGGCAGCAGTAAATCCGGCGCAGCTGCCACGTGCTGCGCCATAAACTGTCGTACATCGTCGCTTGTCATACTTTGTCCTATAAAAGCCACAATATCCTGGTGGAGCTGCCGGAACCGCAGCGTCGGCGCACCTTTGAGCGTTGACAACAAGTTGGCAGAAATGTGACCAAAAAAGTAGGTATTCTTTACAGCAGCGAGCAACTTTTCCCACGTCATATCCTTAAGGATAGAACAATGTGCAAACCGCCATCAATCCATGAAATTATTCTTCATAGGAGCACTTAGAATGGCAGAAGATGCATGAGTTAGATGAAAACATGACAGATTCAGAAATATACATTAAAATTTGACGTGCTAATTCAGTAAAAATGAATAAGCACGTCCTATTTTAATGTATATTTCTGCGTAAAGGTCATCGCAGCATTGCGAAAAAGAGTTAGCGACCCTACATACCGCGTGCTGCCAAATCATCCCCGAGGGGGGCGCGGTGTGGCGTGTTTGGGTCAGATCCAAAATCATCAAAACCAAAATTCAGACCCGATTTTTAAAAATAAGTAAAAATATCTTATAGGCGACGCGCTTACAATTAAAGCAATTCTGTGTCATGTACCCATCGTCAATAAGATATACTTTAGAGTATTTCTTTCCGCGACGAACAAAACATAAAATCAATGAATTTAAAAAAACATATTCTATTTGGGACCAGTTTTGTGCATGATGGGGCTTAGACTGCTGTCTGCTCAATAATTTCTTTTACGAAGTACCTACAAGCGATATCTGATTTACAAAAAACACTATATTCTATTCGGGGTCAGTTTTGAGCTTAGACTGCTGTCTGCTCTACAAATATAATTTCTTTTGTGAAGCACCTACAAGCGATATTTAGTGTTTATTGTTTATTTCTTTCTCGTTTCTTTCCTGCTGCAGGGTCCGGAGAGAGCATGAGAACCTCAAGTCGAACCTTAGTATGCTTTCGCTTTTATCACGCGGCTGTGCCGACATCACCACGCACCCCATTGCTGAAAGAAAGTAGAGTTGCTACTTCAATTGAGGGAGGCTGAGAGAGCACACACTTGTAGTCGCAACGCCACTGATTGTTTTTATTGGACAGTTTATGGTCGGTTTTGGTAGACGTCACACGTGATTTTGATGGATTCACGTTTTGTTGGTTGTACAGGTGACCGTAGTCATCATCAAACGCTCCAAAGTCTCACAAAATTTTGCTTAAAAATATTTCATACAGCCACATCGAGATGTTAAAAAATATGCGTGCTATTTACTGACAGCACGGTCAGAAAAATACCCTTGTCGATCCAAATGTCTTCTACCTCCACAAATGCCTATTTCAAACAATTATAGTGAAACTCCAAAAACGTTTGTCCATGGTAGTGTTGCGAAGAATCCGTCTTAGCCACTAACTTGCAAGAATTGATATCGTGCTATGAAAAAAAAATCTGCCCAAAACTGGTCTTTTCAATAGCCAATGAAAAGCTCAGACACCAAAACAACTTGATTTGATTTGTCCAGATCAAGAATCGTGCACAAAACTGGGTCCGTGTTCTATATTGGTCAAACACGTTATACTATAATATCAATGAACACGGGTGGAGAGTTTTACCTTCGGGAGATCAGTCTGGCGCGCAAGATACAGATGAAAGTATGCAGGCAGATGAAGGAGAAGACACGTTAAGTCAGGAGGAAGGTGGTATGGATCATACATCTACCAAACGGCAAAATTTCGTCCAACGATGACTGAAATAAATAAAGCTCTGGTTGATTCAATGGGGAACAATTTGACGGAAATGTAAAAAAAGAGACAGGTGGAGTCACCTATTCACAAAGGTTCTATATCGCACCGAGCAGATTATATTACAACTAAAGGGGTTCCCTCTGAGAGGAAATATGATTTTATTATTGTGAATCAAGAGAGTGGATTAGATACACAGGAAAAGAATAGCAGGGAAGTCGAACAAATAAGGCAATGGCACATTGGCTGGGTGGTGCTCGGCTCTTACTAGATTTTCTTACGTCTACGGTGGCACAACTACATCCTCAAGAACAACTACAAGTGCTAGGCGCAGATATAACGGACTCCCAAGTCCGTAGACTGATCAGTCAACAATACCAAGTAGATGAAACTATATTCCAAGCGTGGAATGACCTTCGTTTACAAACATGAAATTGCAATTTGTCTTCAATTGGTTCACAAGAGCAGCCCAATTGCTTAAAGAGTCAGCATACTGTGGAGATCACGCCACAAGCGGTGACGAGAGAATTGTGTGATGAACTGGCTATCGTGGATGTGGAGTCTTGGAGTCTTCTGGGGCACAGGATGACAAAAGATAAAGGCATTAATTGGGAACAGCACTGGAACTCGTTTAGTGCGGTTTGAACATCGGTAGAATATCCAATCTACCCCAGATATCTGGAAGAAAGAGATCTATCAAGCCGGATCAACCTTCAATTGCTTTTAAATTAAAGTCAGATATGCTCACAAATTATTAGATGAACTGAGGAAAGATCGGTTTTAAGACATAACGACAGATTGGTGTAGTGAGTGGTGGAGATCTTTAAGTATCGAAGGTAAAAATGGAAAGTTCCTGTCCCTCAAAACAGAAGCCATTATTGGGTGGGAACAAAAAGAACTGGCTGTGGAACACCAAACGCATAAAAAGGCGGTACAGAAAAGCACACAAGATTGGCTTGTGTTGCGTCGACAGAATTATCGGAATGACACCCTCTTACATCTATGTGATCCTAAACAGCGACAACGATTTGATATTGTGATCATGAGTGCAGTATTATATGGTCCCCATATCGCTGCACTTTTGGGGGAAATGCTTACCCAGATAATCTCGTGCTAACGAAACTTCGACGCCACGTGAAAGTTACTCAAATGATCCCGCAATACAACAAACCCATTAATGATATTATTGCTAAAAAGGACCAGGCTTGGGACCGCTTAGCTCGATTTATTCACGGGACAGTGGACGTGATTCAGACCAGGCACCAGACTGCAGAGGAGAGACATATAGGGAACCGGGTGGGGGATACGCCAGATCACCCCATCTTACTTTACTAAGGGCAACGCGGTAGAGTGTCCTCAGTCTGGGGTTTCAAGTACACTTCCTGTCTTCTCACGATATGATGAATACAGCATACAGTGGGCAGTTAATCTCAATAAATGGAAATCAGACAGGCAGCTACGTCACGAATACTGTAAGCAAACGAAACTGGTTTGTTACGATTTATTTTCCAAAATGTTAGGGGTTTTCCATCAGCTTCGCGCCAAAACTGGCCCGAAGCCTGGATGGCTATCCCAGTAAAAATCAACCTGTATGTGTGTTACTCCAAGAAGCCCATATTACATCGGATGACGAAGCAAGAGAGATTACATGTGCTTGGGAAGCCATGTGACCAAAATCCACATCTGGAATATTGGAGTATATCGCTCTCCAGAACAGAAGGAGTGGATATTCTCTTTTTCCCAGACCATGCCCGAGATGTTCAGCCATGGCACAAAGCTGGGTGGAATAAACGTCAGATGGGGATGGAAGTTGGACAATAGAAAATCCTCAATATATACGCCCCATCTGATATTCCTCAGAAAAGCCAATTTTTTTCTTACAGTTAGGGATGCAACTGACTTTGGAATCCTAGGGGGTTATTTTAATTGCGTTGAATCACCTCTATTAGATCGACGTGGAGGAGACAGAGCAGAAAAAAATCGGAATGTATTGAATTGACGAACCTAATGGAAGATTGGAAGTTTCAAGATGTATTAAATATACAGCAATCGGTATAGGATGACTCAGAACCATCCCGGAGTTCTCAGTTCGCCTTTTTTGGAGAGGGGATACAGCTACTAGGATTGGTAGCTTTTATGTTCGTAAAGATTAAGATAGATGGGTGGTTCGTTTGGAAGTAGACTCACCGCCTGTACTGTCTGAACACGAAGCAGTGACTCTTGTACTGCGGAACCCATTGCAGGTACGACGACTAAACGGAACAAGCATTATATCACTTACCCGATTAGAGGGTTTGACCAAACGAAAATTCGTGAAGCAATCGGGCAGGAGGTGAGCAAAAGACTTAGTACGACAGACTTTGGTCTGATTTGTAATTGTTGTGGTGTAGTCGCTCTCAGAAATTCTTCCTGAGATGCGAACACCCACGAGGGGGGGCAGATGACTGACTGTCGGAGGGGGTACTCCGTCCATCCGAGTCATGATCCGATCCGGCATCCGGCCGGACTGGATCGGTCACTTCCATCAGCTTGGTCGTGACGACTAAGGATGATCCATGTTAAAAGCTCACCTTGTGTACCCGTCAGTACTGGCGGTTGCGCTCTCTTGATAGACCCTAGGGCGAAAAGTGTAAAGTCGTCGAATATGGAGACGAGAGTTAGGACTAGGGTAGCTCCTGGGCGGAAATCTTCACCGGGGAGCTCGATTGGCAATATACTTGAAGTTTGTATACTGCGACGGCTGGCACCGAGCATATATCGCTCGGCAGCCAACCAACGACATAAGGGGTAAATCCAAACCGTGTTACGTAAAGGGAATTCCAAATATAACTCCACAATCTTCCACAGAAGGCCAAAATGTTACCACTTCCCAATACTTAATATACCGTGTTCAAATTACGGGCGACTTGAGGTGAGTATACGCAACGCCGCGACTCCCGGTCAGGGGACTTCCGGTGGGTTGCTTTAACCTTCCCCGGGCAAACCAATATCAGCAAGAAGGGACCTTGTTAGCCCTCCGCTGTGAGCCAATGAAAGCGACTTTTGTCTAAGAAAGCGAAACGTATACTGATTTATCCCTATATCCAATACTACCTTTTGTGTAACCTACCCCAGATAGCCCGGCTGGCCAGTCATGTGTCGTACCCGAAGTAGCCCGGTTAACTCCGATTTTTGTGTACTAGCCAGGCCGGTACACCAACCCCAGATGGTACCAACCCGGACGGTACACCCAACCCAAATGGTACCAGCCCGGCTGGTACATCGAACCCAGCCGGATCGGCCGGATGTCCATCAATCTAAGCTCACTGGCCGCTGGCGTTAGCACTTCCTTGGCAGCTCCACGTCCGATCCGGGTGCCTCCTTCGTCCTCTAGAACACTCAATCTCTATTAGGCCCCCTTCGTTCATACCTTCCGACCAATCCGCCCCTCGGCCGTCCACCATCCGAGGTCGTCCTGCCCGCCTAGTCCGCTAGCAAAACTATCCACGTCTTCAGTCGCACTCATCCGGCCTGATTCCAGGCCTGGCGCCGTCCGGCCGCTGGTAGATACATCCGGCGGCCCTCGGACCACGTCCCTTGTCGGCCGGTCCGGGCATCCGGCTAAGGGCGATATTTCCACCAATCAGGTGGGGGCGTCCACTCTCATTAGTCCGTTAATTTCTGGGTCACTTCACCACATTGTAATTCGATCAATTACAAACCGAGTAGCCAGGAGACGGAGACGAAAAGCCCGTCAGTTACGCCAGGCCTTATACGGTTTAACGGAAGATCGCGCCATTTGCTCCAGATTGGAACAGGGGAACTGAGATACGTTACTGCGTATCGAAGAGGTTGGATATTACATAAGACGGACCAGGATGTGCGGTGGTTGTTTCGCCGGACCGCCATCTGGGAAAACCAACAATGGATATCCAGGATCTATATTTCTTAGGGGCCAAATGGGACAGAGGTTACACCTATCGCAGAAAAGTTTGTAGATGTTTGGAATTCTGTTTTAGGGAAGAGTCATCGTACTATTCTAGAGTCAAGATTAGCGGAAGCTTTGGATTCCTTCATGAGGGTCCAGTTTGATAGACAGGTTACACAGACGGAGAGTATAGCACAAATGATGGACATATCAGAAGAGGAATTACAATTCGCGATTAAGAAAATTGAACGGAGAAAAGCTGGGGGATCAGATGGTTTAAACCATGGCCTATTTAAAGATTTTGAACCAGAACTGACTCCAATGTTACTCCAGACGGTAAAAGGTATCATGAGAGGTGGTGATATCCCTTTATCTTTCGCAGAAGCAATGATTATTCCTTTACAGAAGAAAGGGGATTCTACTAATGTAATGGATTATCGGGTTATCTCCCTTCTACAAACCGGTTTAAATTTTTTTTACAAAAGTGATAGCTCTGAGTTTACAAAAGGTTTTGGGCCGTCTGATCGGAGAGAATCAACAAGGATTTGTTTATGGTAGAAAGATGGACAATCTGTTATGATGATGTTAGCATTACTCAGGAACACTGAATTTTTGCACCAGTCTTTGGCAAAGTGTGGCGGAATTACTCTTGCTGGACTTTGCTAAAGCTTATGATACTGTTGATAGGGCGTATCTTTAAGCAGTCCTGGGGAAGTTTGGTTTTGCAAATACATTTACCAGCTTGATTAACCGGATTCACTCGCACACAACAGCACGTTTCTTGGTCAATAATGAGTTTTCTAAACCACTTAATGTGGTTTCGGGTATTCGCCAAGGGTGTCCCCTAGCACCACTGCTTTCATCCTTGCCGTGGAAGCGTTGGGGCTAACCACCGCTTTTGTCAAAACATTGTCGGTTGTACCACTAAACCGGATAACGTCCCAAATACCCTGACCTGTTCTAACGCTAATCTCACTTGATCCGACTGCGTAAAAATCAAAGTAGAAGCATCAACATACGCGGAGAATTTATGTTCTGGAGTGGAACAGTCATTACAGACTGGTTTGGAATACCGGTATTGGAGAATACCAACACAACCAGATATTTAGATCACCAAGTAGGGGTACGACAGTTAGCAACCAAGAACTGGGCGGTGCGGATACGAGCGATTAGCAGGCGATTTCTAACGGCAGCTCATTGTGGTATTTTCGTGGTGGAACGTGTACAAGTTTTTAATGTTGTCGTGATTCCAGGTATCCTTTTCACCGCAAAACTTTTCCCACCTTCTCACAGGTCTTGAAGCAGCTAACGGATATACAGAAGCGTTTTATCTGGGGAAATCGTTTAGCGAAAGTCCGTCTAAGGCACACCCTTGTTTTTGTTTATTCTAAGGAAAGCAGGGGGATTAGGTTCGCTATCGATTCCGGTGGCGATTCATACCGTTATGGTGAAAGAAGCGGCTTGCTGGTCACCCTAGACGGGGGATCGGTGAAACATGGCATGGAAGGAATATAGTGGTATTCGAAACAGAAGCAAATGTGTTTCGCCACGACCACACTCTACAAGACTCCCGTCTACGATTCGGCAGGATTCGACGGATCCGACGTACACGTTGATGGAACAGGCACTGGGCCTTCGGCTGCAGTTGAAGCTGAGCTGAAAAGGTACGTAACTACTTACTTACCCGGTTTAATAGCACGTCACCTGTTACAGGAATCATACCCAGCGAAAGGTGTGAAAAAAGGGAAAATGATCACGGTGCATACAGTTAGCATGGACAAGTGGTACGATGGAAAGCCTGAAGCAAATCAGACTTTCTGGGGTACTTTTCGTTGGCATAGGAACCCGTGGATTTTAGGGGCTTCTTGACTACCATTGGCAAGACAGAAGTTCCCAAGGATACCGGATGTGACAATTAGACAGCTACGTGTTCAACGGGTAGCGGACGCTACGTTTCAGTGGGAATGTATGGCAAGTGATGGTATTGAGCATGCTAAGGCGAAAACAGCTCGGTGGCTTTTAGCTCTAGTGTTATGTTCGCCATGGGTACCTATTGGTCATTACATTGGGGAACCTGTCGCTTTGGAGCTAGTATGGACCCCAAAGGACTATAAAGACATGACCTGGAGACAACTTGACGACCGTTTGGTGGAAGGTTCGGATGGATTTGGTGTACTTGTTTTTTACAACGGTCGGACAGGATATATTCGGATCGTGTGGAGGAGGATTCAACAGTACGACCAGTATCAGAACGGACGCCGTGTATGGATATTGTAATCTGCAAGGCAAATCCTATGATACATGGCTATCAGTGGGATTCAGTTACTACTGGACAAGGAAATCCGTGACATAGTGGTGAATTCGAGAACATTTCGTTGACTTTATGATTACTTAATTACGTGCAAGGTTCAACATATTCTGGAGAAATGGAAACAACGGTGGGACCAATCCAACTGGAATTGTCTGCTACAACGTTAATCCCCGAAACAGTTATGAAAGCACGATGACATATTAACGAATATTCAGAACTGGGTGCTATATCGACTGGCGACGTTTCAGCTCAATGTTTGTTATGCGTGGTATCAAGAGAAAGGTCATTGTCCGATGGATGTCAAATCAACGTCGGACGGGACAGGGGCCACACATATAGTGTGGGGGTGTCGATGTGCCAAACGGTTTTGGGGACGTCTTCTAAGTAGTTGGTACGGCCTGGCGTTGAACCTTCACCACTTGGAGAATTATCAACTTTTCACTGCTACGCGGTAATGCCTCCACAGTTTGAGTCTATGCGGCAACGAATTACGCCACGATGTGGAACGCAGGTAGATGAGTGTGTTAAGAATTTGCCTTTTGTTCCATTCGAACAGTGTGGCTTTTGCTTATGCGTAATCAAGTGATACATGCTAAGCGGACATATTTTGCTTTTCAACAGATCGAGTTATTGTTGAACCGGTGTATCACTCAGGTTTTGGCAGTGGCTACTTTTGAACGAAAAATATAATCACGCGGATCTAAGGAATACAGTTACATATCTATGCAGAGTGTTTACTCGAAGGGACGGTAAAGTCACAGAGGCATGTGCTCTATAATTTTCATGATCAATTAGTGATCACAGAAGCACAGGCTTAGAGGGTATACCAGCAGTTATTTATTCTTATCTCCTAACTAATCGCTGATAATGCTAAATATATTACGTTAGGAACAATTATAGTATCATCGAATAGTTCCCCAAGTTACAGTGATAAGAAGTAGATCAACGCGGAAAGCAGCATAATATAAATAATACGAGTTTTTAGACATCCGATAATTCAAACAGAAATAGGTCAAATAATCGAGCCAAATTTCGTCTCAGTGCTCTGGATTCTGCCATCGATGTTGAGGGACAAAAGCGGGGATGATCGTTTGATCAATTTCCGCTGCCTGCTTATTTGCATATCTTTTATGGTCAAATAAACGAGCCAAATTTCGTCTCAGTGCTCTGGATTCTGCCATCGATGTTGAGGGACAAAAGCGGGGATGATCGTTTGATCAATTTCCGCTGCCTGCTTATTTGCATATCTTTTACTAAGTACGATTTGTATACGCAAACACAACACTTGAAGCCATGTGATATCTAATGCACATTGCTAAAAGGCTTACATACAGGATTTAGAAATTCTAGTCGCTAAGTAATTTTCGACCCAGAAAACGGTCTCTCGGATCGATTTCTTGGTCCATTTCTCGACTAATTTCTAGTTGAGATATCAGCGAAAAAATCGGATGACTGAAACCCTCTAATAGCAAACGCCCTTACGAGGAGGACAAATGAAAATCCAAGTATCGGACCCAGGAACTGACCCCAAAAAACATAAAACGCAAGATAATAGAAAAACTTATACCCGATTTATTCATCGTTTTTTTCATCCCTGACCTGTATACAATAAATAAGAAGCGCCAACGACAAAAAAGGACACCCTTGCATATAGGAATTTACTGCTTGTCTCACTCCACCTTTACACTGTGTGCCTGTAACGGCTAGCCTGTTAAACCTGGCAGCACTTTGTGGTCCGTATTATCGACCACTGCTCCGTTCCGCTAGAAAACTAGAAGAGCGCAGGCATTAAGTGCGCTCGGTTGAAGATGAGCTCATCCAACCACCAGCAGTTGCTAGACATGGAGAAGGAAGACTTCCTTCAAGTTACAGCACGCCAAATGGACGTGTTGTCGAGGAAAATGGGAATTGTCATCTTGTTCATCTTCCGGGCTAAAGCTCGGGAGAACAGCTCGACATACGTTGTCGTTTCCGTCGGATATACCGCGATCCGCAAGCGCGGATCGCATCAACATTAGAGTGATCAGCACCGACAAACGACAACGCCGTGCGTTGAAACTGTGAATTTTGAAGTGCCTCCGTAACAGAGGAAAGGGGCCCCTCCTGGGATGGTTTGACGAAGTAGAGGAGCGCAAAATATTAAGTTGCCGCATATTTGGCGACAACATGCCTCGGCGTACGCATCAGGGCGTGGGCTATGGGACGCAGGGTTTGCTGACGAGACTGGCTTCTGATCTATCAGGACTTCAAAAGGGATCTTTGAAGCTCCTGGTACAGAACTCAGGTGGGATTGAGTTCCTCGATCTGCATCAAGGTAAGCTTGATATACAATATTATCACAGGAGGAATAACATTTTTTATTCAAATATTGTGTGTGAGATGGTGGTCCCAGCAACGCACGAGTCTGTTTATATGAAGTGACTGAACAATGACCCCGTTAATAGGTATCTCTATTGGTTTCCGCTGAAGACATTTCAAGGTATATAGGCCAAAGCATCCGGAAGACTTCAGTATACAATTATCGTTTACTGTGAGTAGTCGAAGGAACCAAAAATCTTTCAACTTCCATATTCCGTAGACGCATTATGTTGCGAACAGTCGATGAAGTTCACACCTCGTTCCCCACCACTACCAGCCGAGCCAGAGCATGCGGATGTCTAGAACCAATGGAACTCCAGTTGGCTTGGAGTCGAGGCAACCGGGGAATAAGAAGGTGCTTCGCTGCAATAGATGCGAGAAGTTAGAGCACTTTGCCCATGAATGCATTGCGCTGCGCCCGCACAACGTAGTCTGTTAGCCGGTTAGTCCGCTGGCAGGCGACACCAATGAAAAAATAGACCAGATACAGTAGGGGTGGGGTTCCATACTGGAAAGATTATCTCACTCGCCGACATCAGGAGTGAGGATGATAGACCCTGACGAGATAACGTCCTGTCAGCAAAATTTTGGATGGGGTGAAGCTCAATCAACAAAAAAAGAGCTGCGCAAAAGCGGAGTATACACAACAGGCGATAAAGACCGCCGTATTGATGTACAAACGACCGATACCGGTCGTGCGGAATACACACCCACAGTAAACAGTGGCAACCGTGAGGAGAGGGCGTTGGAAACGGGTGATAAAACCTGCCAGGTAGCACAATGATCTAAATGAGAGCGTCTAATTACGATGACAAGTTCGTCGAGACGATAAAGTATCGACAAAACTGATATCGGACTAGCCACTCAGTTTCTAGCATTAGGCATCTCTACGAAACTGGGTTCGAAGGTGATAGTTCTTTTAGCTCTCAGCTGAAAAAAGTTCTCAAAGAACTTGCACGATGATCAAATCGAATCTCGTTGCAACAGATAAGACCGTAGATATTTAAGAACAAATTTTCAAGCCGAAAAATAACATTGGTACCAAGTGCATTCCTAACGATCAAACACAAGTTCAGTGCTTTGTAGCACCGAGATGGGAGTCACTTAAGCAGAACTCCCCTTATTATAAATAATGTGTTTTGGGAATACGATGAGGTAGTTCCTTAAAGACAAAGGTAGTCGACACGAGATAGTACCGCGCCAGACACGAAATACGTGACACGCGGTAAGGGTCGTTACCGTGGGACCAAGTTATGATCATCGACGAGATTTTTTTATTTGTCTTAAGGCGGGATACGTGCGCAAAGCTACCTCGCCGCTCTCCAGCCCTATCTTCTTTGTGAAGAAGTCCACAAGCTGTTGGCGAATCGTTCATGCTTATAACTAGCTGAACCCATCGCCAATACAGGAGCGGACACCGATACCACACAAAGTGCTTTATCATCGATAGCATTAGCGGGAGCACCGTCTACAGTGATGTCATTTTGAGGGTTATATTCTGTCAAAACTCATGTGTGAGAAAAATAACCTCTCACGACGGTAAGTACCCCCAAGCAGTATGCGTTGGGATGTGGATAGTGATTTCACGTGGGCAATAAAACCCCCTGCAACATTCAATAGGTGCGCCACGCATCTATTGCGTCCGGTGCGTAAATTGGCACCGAGTAACTTTGACGACGTGTTCATCCACAGCAAGGTGCAACACGGAAAGAGTGATGAAGATGTGCATTAAGATTATCTACGTCAAGTGTAAGAGCGAATGCGTTCTATGCTAGGTTGAAAAGTGCATCTTCGGTGCACCTGAGATACCCGTCATTTTATATGTTGTGGGCAGGAATGGTGCGCCGTGGTCGTACCTTGCCCAGCATCACGAAAGCCGGGAACCCACTAAACTTACGAATTTGCATAAGTACTCGTGTAATTATGCTGGATTGATTCGTCCTCTTTATTAACGTCTTACGGAAAATGTCGTCTGGCATTGGGATACCCAATGCTGGAAGTTTATGATGCAACCAAGCATAGCTGGACAGAATTTTAGCCATAGCCAATAATGAGCGACCGCTCCATGTCGTTTGCGACGAGAGAGATTTCGCCATCGGCGAGCGCTTTGATGTAGCGCAATGATGACGAACATGATTGCTTGATATTCTGTCAGTTGCGCTATGCTGAGCACAACTATCCTGTGAATGACAAGGAGCCCCTTGCCGTGAAGACTGCATTGTCAATCTTTAGATCTATCTCCTAGTAGATACACCGCTTGCGGTATAAAACCGATCATGCGTCTTTTCGCACGCCTGATAATGCGCAATATATTTTACAAGGATGATAAGATGGATGTCAATTTTTGCAGAGTAGAACTTCACGGTTGAGTATATAGGGGCAGTTGAAAGCGATAGCGGTTGCGCTATCATGACAGATCAATTACGAGACAAAACAGTTCGTAACCGAGCAGCAAGGTGTACCATCTTGCTGAAGCGGTGCACAAAGACCACTATTCATCGGGCGAAAGACCAAAAATGAAATCGATTGAGATGGACCTCCAACATTCTTTCGGAACTGGCAGTGATTGAAGTGGTGCCGGCGCAATCTGCGCAGGGTTTACGGGCTGGCAAATCTCGCTAGCGCGTACGTACTTTTGGACCCACTTATACTGTTTTTTTCAGTAGAATTCAGACGTGTATGGCTTCTTTCGACCTTTATGCTGGCATCATGGTATTCAAACAAAATATCATGTATGGATCATCGTCTTTAGGAACGACGATGCGACTTATATCTTCTTGGTATGTGCTATAGATCAACAGACCATCGTGTAATCGATAAGGATGCGGGCGATTATCCTCCCATGCCCGATGTCGGCATGTGAGATAACCCTTCCAGTACAGCCCCGACTGGGTCTTCACAATTTTGCAACAACAGAGGGATGTCCCACTTGATGCCGCTTGCCAGCGAACTGGCAGGTCTGGTGCCGGGCGCGGTGCCATACACTCATGGGCATAGTACCCCATCTTTGCGCATCTAATGCAGCGAAGGAACGTTTTCATTTTACGGTTGCCTCATGAGGTCCATCGGTTCTGGATCTCCCTCCACCTACGCTTAATTGCGGGTGGTATTGACGTAAGACGAAGTATGAACTTCGTCGGTTGTTATTATTATTAACATGCTGCATTACGGAATGGCTAAAGTCGAACTGAGTCCTTCGACTATGTGCAGTATATGATGTAGATAATTGTATACCGAAATCTTCCCGGATGCTCTGGTCAAAAGCATCCCTCAGAGGCTTCGGCGGGTGCTGGAAAGATTTTGTTGTACAGGACCGTCGTTCAGCCCACTCATAAAGACCGTAACATTCATTGATGGGGGTCCAGGCTCCTAAACAGTATTTGAAAGCAAATATTTTACTTTCTGAGAATAAGCTTGTAGATTAAGCTAACTCTAACGCAGATTAAGAAACTGATCTTCAGTTGAGCTCCATTTCTGGAGCCTCAAAATCGAGCTTAGCTCAGTTTAGCGTTCCTGTTAAGTCAGGATCGCAGATTATATCAGTGGATCTGCGGTCCATTGGCCATTCGCTGGCGCTCGCCTACGCATGTCGTTGCAAAAAAGGCTGGTTGACGTGGGTCAACAATTTTCTGCGCGGAGATGGAATCCTCCACCTCTGCGAACTATCTCCGAAGGGATTCGCCCCCTTCGACTGTAAAAGGCGTTATTCGCGCCTATACAACTGTGGCGCTTGCTGTAGGTGTTGTAGGCGGCGATCGCAACATTATTGACCCATATCGCGCCTGTGGGCCGAAATAATTTCGTTTAAATTGACTTAGTATCTCGAGTGCCCCGTCCGAGGATTTACCCCGGAACATTGAAATAACATCGAACCGCATGTCCTCATTATTTCCGCTACCACGTCCACGCGACGTTGTTGGTAGTAAGGGAAAGCTTCCCTCACTAAGTCTTGCGCTTGATGGCGCTCATTAAATGACATATCGACCGATCGGCTCTTGAAACTGGCGCACCGCTAAGCTTTAGCAGAACGAATTAATCAGTGGTTGCTAAGACAAACCACAAAGTGCTACAGGCTAACCGTTACAGTTATTTACAGTGAGGAAGCGGACAATTTAGGTGAAAAACCAATGCTATTTGTTTCCAATTGTTAAGTTCATATTAAATAAATGAAGACTATTTATTTCTGTTAAGTGTGTCCCTAATTATATATCTCAACATATAATCTAGACACGTGGCTACAAGACGGTAAAATTAAGACTGAATATTTTTGGGGTGATTTAAAGCTAACTAGTACTCCCTCCGTCCCAAAGTTATTGTCTGATTTGTGTTTAAACACTGAGATTAAGGTTAAAAATACTGCTATTTTGTTATAAATTATATCAAAATATATTTTTTTAGTGCTTTGATTTGATGATAAATTGGGGTTTTAAGCTTAACGCTAGCTTAAGTTGCAGTACCAAAACTACCTTCTAATTTTGGAGTCATTTTGACGGAGCACCGGTATATGTATAAACTTCGCTCCAGCCTCTGCCGATGAAGGTGCTGGTGATGGAGAAACCCAGCTCTGCACTGATACATGCTATTGTTTTGGTGGGTCATTTTGGGGTGAATGCGAAGTGGTTAAAGTTGGGGTATCCATGATGCTATAATCCTTGTGAAGAAGAAGAATTTGACTGAAAGACAACAGCGAGCGGTGTTCGAGTATATATTAGCAGCTGCTATAATGCATGCCAACATTTGAGGTACTGTGCGCTCTTCATCTCCATGCATAACATCAACCGGGGTCCGGTCCAGCACATTGATCTGAAAAGGCCTGCGATCAAGTACTGTACTCTCAAAACGATGTCCATTCTACCTTCATGAGCAAGTACTATGTATATTATGAAGATTTTCTACCTTCACGAGCACCTGTAAAGGAGAGAATTCATTGCGATCGACTGTAGCACTTCAAATAAAAATAAGACAATAAATATGGGAACGCTTAAAACCGTGAATCGGACAAAACGTTTGGGACGGAGGGGGTACAATTAAATTAAACAAATAAACAAAAATGAAATATATAACTGATCTAATAATACCCTTATTATAAGATTCCCTCTCGGATCCGTAATTTCTATCCGACTCGGGTTGCGTTGTGGTTTAAAAAACTTATAACCCAATATTCACATGTAAGACAGCAATTCTGAAATTGAACTGTAGTATTTAAATAAAAATATTACTTATGTAATATCATCCCGTTGCTCTAACGATTATAAAACATGGAAGCAAAGCCAACTTAAATGCTCTCTTCAAGAAGAGTTGAACATGTCCTTGGAGCGCAAGACGTATCGGAGTCCAACCCCGAGCACATCTCAATACTGCGACCCGTGCTCCGCAACGACGATGGCGAGGGCCTCATTTGCTTCCACCGCCGCCCATGATGAACAATCAGGGGAATAAGCGCTAATATCCTACAACGCTGGCCAACGTAGCGCTCTGTTCAGCACGAGCGCAAGACGCGTGCCGAGTACTTGGTACGGTGGCTTGGTGATTCCGATAGGATCTAAGAGTTAAACGCTTCGAAGCCGACCGAGGTCCAAGGATGACTTTTTGCCCTGACCTGTAGGAAGAGTTCAAGAAGAAGGCTTCGACTCGAAATCAGTAGGAGTGTTATCTTTAGCGCGAGAATATGGTGCATAAAGGGCCTCAATAAGACTCTAATTGGCAGGGGGTACTGAGTAGCCACAATACATGCAATCCCTTCTTGGTCTTGCGAGGTGCACAGCTGGGACAAAGGGTGCATGTGTTGAGCGCAGAACGCTGCAGGGTACGCCTGGTCTATGCAAAGTAGACTTATTCTAATTTGACGATCCGCGAGTGTTCTTTTAAGCATTCTCGTATTACGTGTACAATGTGCACGTAATCATCGGGGTGTGTTGATATTATCAACAAACATATTATTGGCACAGAGCATCCTTACTATCTCTGTGCTTCCTCGGTCCTTTCCGGTTTGTGTACTAAAGTACCGGGAAGAATAGGTTGCAAAAAGGTACCGACATATATCGTTGGGATACGAATCAAATCGGTGTTTTTTTACGTCTTCACTGTCCTCCTAGACTTTAATATCAATGATAGACAGGTTAGCGATAACCGCCACTGCCTTGCACAAGAGCCCAGACAGGGATCTAAAACCCCACCTTGTACGGAATATGTGGTTCTGTACGATATGACAAAGTAGAAGCGACATATGCCACTTCTGACCGATGCTTCTTATCAGGCGGAGCGCTGAAAGAATATACGCTAGGCGCAGATTCCCGATAAGGACTCATAGCGCGAGTTTAACTAATAAATGGGCGGTATGATGAATGGGCATATTACTCTTTAACAAAAGCTCGACCTGTTGATTGTCGAACTTTCTCAGCAGCCGTCAGAGCTCAATATTCTTCAAAGTTCTCACAATCGGTTGGAAACTCATTTCGAGTTGCTTCTGTCGGACTTGAAGGATTATGGCATTTGCCATGGAGATGCCCTCCGACTTGATATTTTTTTTGAGTACGTTGATGCAGCAATCTCGGAACATCAAGGTCAAGAGAAGACATACGTTTCTCTCGCTCGTGACGTTTACTGGAGAAACCATTATTAGTTGGTACGTAAGTGTGTACACGCTCTTGAGATTTGCCTGTGTTCTAGGAGATTTGCTGCATTCATACGCGCATGCCTTCGAACAGTGGAGTGACTTCTTGCCACTCACTCAGTTTGCTATATCAAACTCGCTGCATGCTTCGACCAAGCATACACCATTTTACGTGAGTTCCATTAGGCATCAACTCACCCCAGCTTTACTTGGCAGTAGGCTCAAAATAAGTGGGGGAGGGACCCGCCCAGTTTCGAACCAGTCGATGCACACTTTGCGGCAACTGGTGAAGGTTTGAACGGGACCAATGCTGTAACAACAATCGGTGCACAGCCAGCTTCATCCGACATGGCTGGAGCCGCTTATAATAAACACGTATCTGCTTTAATGGCCACAAATAGCGAAGGAAATATCGCTACTGCTAGAAACGCAGTAGACAATTGTGTATAACAGCTTGCCACTGCAATACGCTACATAAAGGACATGCTAGCTCCTGCTTTCGACAAGCACAAGCATAACTCGGTTAAAATTGAAAGGAATAATAATAAATTCTTTTAAAAAGGTGAATTAGTTAAGAAATATATATCTAAATTGACAACACATGCAACAAGCAGCTTCCCGACACGGAACCTGCTACAAAAATTTATTGGACCTGTTAAAGTTCTATGCTTTCGAGAAAATGCCTACACACTAGACATTCCCGGAGCAATGCAGCTGCGCCCAAAGTTAGGCCGGCTTAAGCCTTATATTTCGACAATGCGACATTCAACTTGTTGGTTTGTGGTAAAGAGTAGCAGACCATTGCGTAATCGATACTGAAGCACGCTAGCGCGCAATGGATTGTGTTTGCTGCGGAGAGTTACCAAACGATTGGTCAATAATAATTTCTAATATTTGGCCAGTGGTGGGCCCGAGCACTTTGGAACCTTAAATGGCCCAATGTATTTAGGTAGCAACTTCCGTGTAGGAAGTTGCTTATTGCATGTATAGGTAAATTAGTTGTAGATAACAGAGATAATTCACCTTTATTAAAGGAAACTGTGTTTTTCCTTCCAGGTTTGTCTGCATTCTGCTTCTGCTTGTCAAAAAAGAGACAAGCGCGACTTTAACATAGCGTATTGCAGCGTCAAGCTGTAATACGAAATCGTCTATTGTTTTTAGCAGTAGCTATATTTCTTCAGTATCTGCTGCCTTGCAGCAGACATATTTCATAAAAAGTAGCTTCAGTGTCAACTAAAGCTTACTGTGTATCTACTGTTGTAAAAGTAGGAGACGCATCGGGTTCTTCACAGGTTTCTGCTGCAACTTGTGCGTCGACTGGCTAAACATTTGAACGAGTGACTTCCCCACATAGATTTCCCGTACTGCCTAATAAAGCTGGGGATCGTGGATGCCGCATGGAGTTCACGTAGAACGGTGTATGCTGTGTTGAAGCATGGACTGAGTTGTTGATCGCAAACTCAGTGAGTGGCAAGAAGTCACTCCACTGTTCGAAAACAGGTGCGTATGAACGCAGCATGTCTTCGAGAACGCAATTCTTTTAATACGTTCTGACCCATCCGCTTCCGGATGGCGCAGGTGGACACCTTCAATAATATAAACGTTTCTTGCCAGAAACGACCCATGAATCTCATATCTCAATCCGAGATTATGTCAACGAATATCTGTGCTATTTGCACAGTAGTGACAGTTTGCTGACACCTGTTGGTAAAAAAATAATTCAAAGTCTTAAACTCCCGCTCAGTCGTTAACGGCGTGAGCGCAAACGCGGCGGCACCCTGGTGAGTCAAGAAGACTCCTGCCGTAGCGTCAAATGTTACGGTACCTAGCAAAGATGCATATGATGCTAAAGTGGCGTCTGGAGCTCATGCGTCGAGAGACGAAATGTCTTCTGCTGCGGAAGCGAACCATGTCGAGAGGTTATTGATTCTGGGAGAG
>MIQA02023065.1:0-14041 GCA_001887855.2 Sclerospora graminicola | reverse complement strand
CCAAGCGGCTCGATGGTCAAGACGAAGAGCAGAGCAGACAAAGGGTCACCTTGTTTCACCCCTCTCGTCGGATGTAGCGCGGGCTGTATGTTTTGGTTGATGATAAGATGTGCTTGCGGGTCGGTGTACACCAGCTTGATCCATTTGATAAACGTTGGCCCAAATCCCATTCGCTCGAGCAACCGAAACATGTATTCCCAGTTTACGCGGTCGAAAGCTTTTTGGAAGTCCAGGAAGAGCGCATACGCTTCTTCGTCTCGACTCGTTGCCAAGTCTTGCAGATCAACGAGGGACCGCACGTGGTGGTGGATTGATCGCCCTCTGACGAAGCCCTTTTGGTCGGGATGGATTAAGTCAGGGATGACGCTTTGCAACCGATGCGTCAACGCTTTTGTCAATACCTTCACATCGACTTGTACGAGTGCGATGGGTCGGTAGTTGCCCGGATCGGCACGCGATCCCTTCTTGTGCAAAAGAACGACAGCAGACTTGCGCTGAGATGGAAGAAGTACACCACGGCTGAGGAGATCCTTGAAGACGATACTCAAGCATTCGCCGAATACATCAGGAGCTACCTGGTAGAACCCTGCAGTCAGGCCGTCCATACCCGGTGCAGAGGTCGCCTTCATGTGACGGATCGCGCTCGCAAGGTCCGAAGCCGTGACTTCAGCGTCAAGCATCGTGCGGTCTACCTCAGAGACGAAGCGCACGACCGATCGGAGAAGCTTGTGTTGCATTACGTCGTTTGGTGGAAGAGATCGTCCCGCTGGACTGTTGGGATCCCCCATCTCAGATCCCCAGTGCTCTAGAAAACGGAGCGAAATCTCGAGAGGATTCCCCGAGACACTTCCACTTGGTGTCATGACTTCCCCAATCGAGACTCGTCTCAGGCTTGTATCTAGCGGACGGAAGAAGTACTTGGTCGACTTTTCAGCGTTAGAAGCTTGGAAGTCGAATGCAGTGTCTTGATTGTACTGGCTTGTCCGCGTGACTGTCTCCTTGTAGTTTCTCATGGCTTCGTCGAAGAGATCACGGCTTGAGCTGTCAGACGCAGTGCGATATCGAGCAGCAGCTTGATCGAGCTGGATTCGAGGGTCTTCGATAGCTCTTGTGTCTTGCGCTCGAAGCTTCTTTTGTACGTCTTGTAGTTGCTTCTTGATGCTCGCCTTCCACTTCTCCCACACTTTTCCCGGGTTCAAAGAGGTGCGCAGCTCGTCACGGACAGTCTCGGCTTCCTTCTCGATCGCAGCTACCACCACTGGATACTCCAGCAGATACCTCGGGAACTTCCAGTAGCCACGACCGTGCAGTTGATTACCAGACCGGAAGCTCACGCTGTGAGCAAGATGGTCACCAGCATGTTTTGGATGAAAGTACTTGGATTGGTAGTAGAAGAGGTCGCAAAATGTCTCGGACAGCAAGATGTAGTCCAGCCTGTTCTTCCGGGGAAGAGGACCGGTGAACACGCGCTTGTTGTCGAAATGTATCCTCCATGCATCGGTGACGCCCAGCTTTGCTAGCCACTCGAGACAGCTAGATCGACCAGGTTCATAGCGAAGGTCGGGTGATGAAGAGTCGAGTCGTGGGTCCAGGGGGGTGTTCAGATCACCCAACACAAAGTGCGTTGCGTGACCCTCGAACCCCTCGGTTTCCAAGCTCGAGAAGAATTGTTGCTTTTCTTGGCGGTCAACAGGCGCATACACGTTGTGAATGTAGATGGGAGCACTCTCAACCATCACCTTTACTACAAGGTAGCGACCTGTGACCGATAGAGTGGGGATAACAACAGCGGAGTCGAAACCTGGAAAGTCAGAGCGGAGCACGGTAAGCACCCCATTGCTCCTTCCTCGCGTGGGTCGATGGAGCTGAGTGTTAGGATCGTCCACGAAGACCTTATGCTTGAAGCTTGCGTCCAGGTGGAACGTTAGAAAGATGCGTGCTATCTGCGAACTTGGTTTCTTGGACACACGACAGCGAGTGCTTGGAGAGCACGCTCTCGATAAACAAGTGCCCGTTTTTCTTGATGCCATTTGTGTTCACGGTAACAACACTGATGTTGCTCCATGGTGTCGAGTTCGAGAAAACTTTAGCAACGTTTGGCGAGACAGCCAGCGACTGTCGTCACCGTGCCGTCTTCTGCAACGTGGAGTTTCAGTACTGAAGAGTCGTCCGGGTAGAAGCCGTCCAGCTGTTGTAGCGACTCAAGGTCGTCAAGCAAGTGCCCCTGCCACTGCACCTCTCTCCACTGCTGCATGCAGTGCGCCCCTAGGTCCGAACGCAGAAGCCGAAGGAGCGTGTTCGGGTGTAGCAAACGCGTGTGATGCGCTGGAATCCACTCGACGGGCTGACCAGTGATGTACTGGATCCAGTGATCATTTTTAAACAGAGTTGGCGCTGTTGCCATCAGGGCAATCTCAAACAAGCCCAGCGCCTTGGACGCTCGAGACAGCTCCATGATTGATTCGGAGTGGGTCCACCATTTCGCGCAAGCTTTAAAGATGTCAAGACGCTTTGACGGCACAGCGGTCCCCATCAACCTCTTCCATTTGCTTGCAAAGGTCGTGTCTTCACTTGGGTTTGTCGCGCAGAGGACTCGGTTGACCACGTGCAGTTGTGCAAGCTCCGCGATTGATGTTTCACTTCCAGCCATCTTCAGCGAGATTGCGCTGTTAAAGGCGAGTGGAAACTCAACCGCTTTCTTCGTGATGTGGTCCGGGTTTGCTGCATTCTCGATCGGCTTGCACGCACCATCGACCTTTTTGTCCGCTTCCACGAGACGATCTGGGAGGGTGTCGAGCAGCGCCGTGTTCTCGTCGTTTAGCATCGACTCAGTTACCTCCGAAAGAGGCGACGCCTTCGATGCCTTCTTGATCTTTGTGTGATGTTTTTCAATGAAGAACGCGGACTCGGTTACAACGTTTGCTGTATCGGGACGTTTCACATCCACGGGTACGATTTGGTGGCGCACGCCGTATTTTGTGTCGGCGGTTGCGTTTTTTGCCTCGAACATGACTTCCATCAACTGGAGCGCCTGGAAGTAGTTCTTGGTGGCAATGCCGTCCAGTGGCATCGGTTGCTGCTTCACCAAAAGAGCAGAGAAGTCAATACCACTGCGGCTGCGCTTCTTCCGGTTGTTCACTACGGTGGTGAAGCCGTCTGTTAAGAGAGGCATTGGCGAAGACTTTGGCTTCGGACTTCCTGGAGGCGATATCTTGCTGTTTGAATCATTGAAAGTCGATATCGACAGCGCATCGTCTCGGTTACTTGGATGCTGTACAAGCTGGTTGGCAGCAGATTGCTGTCCATGCTGAGCTCCGCGTTGGAGCTGACCATCTCGTTTTTTAGACTCCTCAACTGCCTTCTGGAGCGAGGTTTTCTTTGGCCTGGTGGTCACGGCTTGTGCTGGTTGCTGTTGCGAACTTGAAGCATAATCACTTGGCTCTTCTGGACGAGGAAACTCGCCGTCGGCCGTCGCGAGGTCGACCGCGTGGTGCGAGCGATAACCAAACGGCAAAAGCTCAGATCGGAACGGCGCGTTTTTGCCATGTACGGGGTGCAGCTTGTTGTCGAACAGGATCTGGTCACAAACCGATCCGTTCACAATCAAGGGGCTTGGACAATTCGTGCTCAGGAAGTACACGCGCCAGGTAGCAGACGTGATTCCAGTCGCGAGGTTGACTTCGCGGAACGTGTCATAGACCGGTTTGCAACCCAAAATAAACAAGCGGTGCAGTATCACTTCCGTGTTGGTGTCCGAATCAACGTTGGAGATATCGATGAAGTACTTGCTGCCAAGCACGTCAAACTCCTTGAACATGAAGACACCCCCAAGAATGTTCACCTTCGTCCGTTCGAGGGCAATACAAGCCTCCTTCGACTTCACCTTGACGCGTAGGTTTCCGCCAGGGAGCTTCGATACTTGACCGATCTCGAACGTGCCGTACAGTTTTTCAAGTGTTTTATTGCCGTGGTGCGTGCCGGACAGCGATGCCATGATCTTGTGCATCGGCGTCTTGACAAAAGTGCGCCCAGTGTCGATCACCATATCGAACCTGGCTCGAGGGAGAGCATACGGCCTCGCTTGCTCCATTCGAGACGCAATAAACGACCAGTCGCCACCAGCGGCGTACTGTCGTTCAATTGCTTCGATATCACAGGCGAGAGGTTTGGGGGTTTCTACACGACGACGCGCTTCGTCAGTTTCAGCATTGTCGCGACGAAGGGTCTCTTGCTGCAAGAGCACTTCGGCCATGGTTGGACGCGGATCCACGGAATGAGGTGGAGGCGGGGCGGTGGTGGCGGAAGGAATCGCAGGTTCCATCGACTCATCGAGCGAGGTAGCATCAGGAGACGAAACAAGCGCAGCCGTCGTAGACACTCCCACATCAACGTCCATCTCGGCCGGCTCTTGAGCAGACGAAGCTGGAAGCGAAGGCATAGTAGTTGCTGTAGAAACGGCAGGCTGTTTATCAGGATGCGAGGTGGCAGAATCGCCTGATTCCCCCAAATTTTCAGGAGGGGAGTGGCAGGTGGTGGACACTGGCTGGATACTGGGTGTGGACCCAGATTTCGAGCCGGTTTCAACACGCGGTAGCTGGTCGGAGGGAGTCGGGGAGGCTGGATTTTCCATGGTTAAAGAAGAGACGGGATCGGGGAAAAGGATGGTGAGGGGTATTCTCTTGATTTGACTTGAGCAGTAGCTGGCAAATTGAGAAGTGCCCCGTCTAGCTCAGTCGGTAGAGCGCAAGACTCTTAATCTTGTGGTCGTGGGTTCGAGCCCCACGGTGGGCGACTGGATATGTCATTTTGGTCTCTTTTGCTTTTGCTTTTGCTTTCGCTTTCGTGATTGTGGTGTTTGCCTGCTGCAGACATGTAGTCTGATGAAGTGTCAAACTATCAAACAGATGAAATACGAGCAATGAAGAAGGCTTGTGTCGCACAAGTTAATCTGGGTCACAGCAGACGTGATAGACGCGATGTGAGGTCGGCGATGACGAGGGTGTGGAGCAGCGCGTTGTGGTGTGCTGAAGGTAAGGTAGGTGATGGTGTGGTGTCGCTTTGCTTGTGGAGGCGGTGCTGTTGGATTTTGTATGTTATGGGGGTGACCGTCGTTGCGAGCCCGTCTAGCTCAGTCGGTAGAGCGCAAGACTCTTAATCTTGTGGTCGTGGGTTCGAGCCCCACGGTTGGCGACTGGATGTGTCATTTTGGTCTCTTTTGCTTTTGCTTTCGCTTTCGTGATTGTGGTGTTTGCCTGCTGCAGACATGTAGTCTGATGAAGTGTCAAACTATCAAACAGATGAAATACGAAGCAATGAAGAAGGCTTGTGTCGCACAAGTTAATCTGGGTCACAGCAGACGTGATAGACGCGATGTGAGGTCGGCGATGACGAGGGTGTGGAGCAGCGCGTTGTGGTGTGCTGAAGGTAAGGTAGGTGATGGTGTGGTGTCGCTTTGCTTGTGGAGGCGGTGCTGTTGGATTTTGTATGTTATGGGGGTGACCGTCGTTGCGAGCCCGTCTAGCTCAGTTGAAAGTTGTCTATATTACTAGAATTAGACGGAGTGACTACTCAATCTACCTAGCTTAAATACTGACTATACTATAAATATGTGTAGTATACATATATACTGTACCGTCTGGGGTTGTTTTGATGAAGTAATAAGTTTTTGGTAGGCGTTGACGATTTCTTGGATGCCCATTAGCTCAGTCGGTAAGTTGCTTGATTTCCATGCTGGAGGTCGTGGGTTCGATCCCCACAACGGGGTATTAAAAACCTCTCCAAAGTGATATCAATGTGTTGGGGTCTTGGAGCTCATTTCCGAATTTGCCACGTGGAGCTCAAGTCGAATCGGACCTAGCAGGGTAAGTACAGTGGTGTGGAGTTGTACTTGTGTTACTAATAGTCGGTGTATGTAGGTTGAATCAGCAGAAGCTTTCCACATGAACCACTGGTGGACCGGGAAGTAGGTACCGAAGGGGCCTTGCAGCCAGCGAACCCTGAGGACGGCGATGGAGGGATTAATCCGACTTCGTCCACCCTCGGTGGAGCGCAGGCGGGGGCACCGGAGGTAGCTGCCAAGGAAGGCCAGGGGTTAGCGGAGAGGGCGACGCTGATTTACCGTGGCCGGTGAAAGCGGATCGGGAAGTTGCGAAAGTCTCCGCGTCGTTAATGAAGATAACGGTCGCGGAGGGCAGGGATGGAGAAGCGACGGAGCATGTCGAGGTTCGGTGATGCCCGGTGGAGGGCAGTATAACTGCCGAAAGCTGGATGGAATTTCATCGCGCGGACAACCTTTCGCAAGGCTACCTTTTCATCTTTCGTGTACAGTCGGCGATCGAAAAAACGAAGGTGTGCCGAAAACGTTGTGAAGATCACTTGGAGTGCAGGGAGCAACGGCGTCGGCTCTCGTCCGTCAAACAGGCAACGATTTCGATCCGACCAAATCAAGTGAAGTGTGACAGCGCGGAGTGTGTGCCAAGCATCATGGACGACTCCAGCGCTGTCATTCCACTCCTTACGCACTGTCATCTTCGTGGCCAAGACGATGTTAATCCAAGATGGTCTCGTATGGAAAAGCGGTAACACCAGCTGGTTCACTTGATTCCACAGTTGTGCTGCGACCGTGCACTCAAAGAACAAGTGTTTCTCCGTCTCAATGGCATCGCACCCGTGACGCGCGCAGTATTGGATGCGTGGTTGAACAGCTTCCAGGAACCAGAACCGAGCTCGCACAGGCAGAAGACGGAACGCGAGACGAAATTGCAGGTCGTCGAAGACAGGAAGCAATATTTTCGCAAATGCTTGCTGTAATCAACGAGCGACTTGATCTGCTCTTCACGCACGCTTTGCGAGTGTATAGTCATCGGGTGCGGTTTCGTTGGTATCGGTGGCGTCCAGACCACACGGAGCATAACTGATCGCGGGATCGATGGAATCAGGAACACTTTGTCGCCGCTCACGCATCCCAGATGCGGTAATTTAACACTTCCTTCGCTTTCAGTGTGCGGGGCTTGCCACACAAAGTCTCGCGCGCTCAGACGTTCGACGATCTGCGTGGCTTCGGTGTATAGCACTTTCAGCCACTTGATTTGTTTCCCAATAGTCATAGACTCGAGCGTGAAGTCAATATGCCGCTCCACAAAGTCGTTCTCTGTTGGCCAAGCACAATTTTCGCGCATGAAGTCGGCCAATCGGAGCGCACGTTGAAGACTCTTGAAACATGCATACGAAAGCTGCGTTGGGGTTCCGGAACCATCCCAATACACCGACGGTGAGCTGAGTTAGAGGGATTTCGCGGTGTCTTCTCGTAGTGCAGTTCCGCGTCAGAGTTGAACCAGATCGGCTGCCGAAGGCCGTACCAAGCGCGTTCACTCAAAGGCAGGTCTTTCCACGTGATTTCCCACCGAAGCTTGTACCACCATATCCAAGTCGTTCGCCACCAATGGGAAATTCTTTTCCACTTGATCATATCTCCATGCCGAAGTGGAGAGATCGTGAGGAAGTCGAGAGCGACGTATCCACCCGTTGGTGGAACTACTAATTTGAGCAGCTCAGTACCTGCTGTCGTCCATGTTCTAACATTCGAAGCACCCGCCGCGCTGATAAATTGCATCATGAGCTGAAGCCTCTGTCTTTTCAGATGTGCCTCCAGACACGGAATCTGAAGACCACCGTCACTGCGTCGTTGGTACAAGAATTCGCGTGGAATGAGCTGGATATGCGATGCCTCGCGATCGTACTTACGACTGAGCACAAACCGGTTCAGCATCGACTGCCATCTCTTCACTATTGGTACTGGGATCGACACATGTTGTGTATAATGCCACATCCGGGATAGCACCATCGTTTGGGCAACCAGGAGCCGACCCCGAAGTGTTCGTGCCCGCCTGTACCACATCTTGAAGCCATCATAGAATCGCTTCTCGAGGAACTCCACGAGGCCATTATCCACAGACGATTGACTGAACGGGATTCCAAGATACAAGACCGTCTCCGTGCGACCTAGCGTTCGCATTCCTGGAAGTGGTGGGCATGTATGGCTCCTGTTCAGCGTCAATAGCACCGACTTAGTAATATTGAGTTTCGCTCCGGAGCCCCTGCAGTACTCCTTCACGATTCCAAGTTGCTCTTGTAGGTTTGGTATTGAGCTGGCCAGGAGGGTTGAGTCATCCGCGAAGAACAGACTAGTGCAGGTGTGGTCGGCATTCAGACACACGCCATACTCCTCATGGGAGCGAAGCAGGTTCCCCAGAGGCTCGATCGTCAAGATAAAGAGCAGCGCAGACAACGGATCCCCTTGCTTCACACCTCGCGTGGGATGTAGTGCGGGCTGGATGTTCTGGTTGATGATGAGATGTGCAGCTGGTTTGGTGTACAGGAGACGGATCCACTGAATAAACCCCGTGCCAAACCCCATTCGATCAAGTACCCGGATCATGTATTCCCAGTTGACTCGGTCGAACGCCTTTTCGAAGTCCAAGAACAGCGCGTATGCTTTCTCGTCAAGACTCGTCACGAGGTCTTGCAAATCTGCGAGGAAGCGGACGTGGTGATGGATCGAGCGTCCCTTGACAAAGCCTTTCTGGTCGGGATGGATTAAGTCGCCGATCACTTGCTGCAGTCGGTACGTCAGAGCCTTTGATAGCACTTTTACGTCGACCTGCACGAGTGCGATGGGCCGATAGTTGCTAGGCTCCGCTCGAGATCCCTTCTTGTGTAAAAGCACTACTGCTGACTTGCGCTGAGACGGAAGGAGCACCCCACGCTGAAGTTGATCGTTGAACACGATACGCAGACATTCGCCAAAAGCGTCTGGAGCTACTTGGTAGAAACCCGCGGTCAATCCGTCCAGGCCTGGTGCTGAAGTTGCTTTCATATGCCGAATTGCACTCGCCAGATCAGAGGCGGTGATCGGCGAGCTCAGAAGTAAGCGGTCAGCCTCCGAGACAAATTTCACAATGGATGCGAGGAGTCTCCGTTGCATCGCATCGTCAGGTGGAGGGGCCGTTCCTGGTACTATTTGGGTATCCCATTTCGGAACCCCAGTGCTCCAGAAAACGAAGAGAAATCTCATGAGGGTTCGTCGAAACACTACCACTCGGTGTCTTTACTTCCTCAATCGAGACACGTCGCAAGCTGGTGTCCAGTGGACGGAAGAAGTGCTTGGTCGATTTTTCAGAATTAGCTGCTTGGAAGTCAAAGGCGGTGTCTTGGTTGTATTGACTCGTCCGCATGACCGTATCCTTATAGTTTCTCATGGCTTCGTCGAAGTGCTCCCGATTTAAGTGACTATCAACGCTGCGATACCTAGCAGCAGCTTGGTCTAAAAGGACTCGAGCCTCTTCAACAGCTTGATTGTCTTGCATCCGGAGCTTCTTCTGGACGTCTTGGAGTTGGGTCTTGATGCTTTTCTTCCACTTCTCCCAGACCTTGCCAGGATTGGTTGACGTCTGCAGCTTGTCCCGTATCATCTCGGCTTCCTTTTCGATCGCAGACACCACCACAGGATACTCTAGCAGGTACCGGGGAAACTTCCAATACCCTCGACCGTGCAACTGAGAGCCCGACCTTAAATTTACGCTGTGTGCAAGGTGGTCACCAGCATGCTTCGGTAAGAAGTATTTGGAGTCTTCGTAGAAGCGTTCGTAGAATCCATCGGACAACAGGATGTAGTCCAATCGATTCTTTCGTGGAAGAGGGCCTGTGAAGACGCGCTTAGTGTCGAAGTGGATACGCCAAGCATCGACAACGCCTAACTTCGCCAGCCACTCGAGACAGCTAGATCGACCAGGGTCATAGCGAAAGTCAGGAGATGAAGAGTCGAGTCGTGGGTCTAAAGGAGTGTTCAGATCGCCCAACACAAAGTGCGTCGCATGATCCTCGAACCCCTCGGTTTCCAAGCTCGAGAAGAATTGTTGCTTCTCTTGGCGGTCTACAGGCGCATACACGTTGTGAATGTAGATGGGAGCACTCTCAACCATCACCTTTACTACAAGGTAGCGACCTGCGACCGACAGAGTGGGGATAACAACAGCGGAGTCGAAACCTGGGAAGTCAGAGCGGAGAACCGTGAGCACTCCATTGCTCCTTCCTCGCGTGGGTCGAAGGAGCTGGGTGTTAGGATCGTCCACAAAGACCTTATGCTTGAAACTTGAGTCCAGGTGGAATTTGAAGTTAGAAAGATGCGTGCTGTCTGCGAGCTTGGTTTCTTGGACACACGACAACGAGTGCTTGGAGAGCACACTCTCGATAAACAAGTGCCCGTTTTTCTTGATGCCATTAGTGTTCACGGTAACAACATTGATGTTGCTCCATGGTGTCGAGTTCGAGAAAACTTTAGCAACGTTTGGCGAGGCAGCCCGCGACTGTCGTCACCGTGCCGTCTCCTGCAACGTGGAGTTTCAGCACTGAAGAGTCGTCCGGGTAGAAGCCATTCAGCTGTTGCAGCGACTCAAGGTCGTCAAGCAAGTGACCCTGCCACTGCACCTCTCTCCAGTGCTGCATGCAGTGCGCACCTAGGTCTGAGCGCAGAAGCTGAAGGAGCGTGTTCGGGTACAGCAAACGCGTGTGATGCGCTGGAATCCACTCGACGGGCTGACCAGTGATGTACTGGATCCAGTGATCATTTTTAAACAGAGTTGGCGCTGTGGCCATCAGCGCAAGCTCAAACAAGCCGAGCGCCTTGGACGCGCGAGATAGCTCCATGATTGATTCGGAGTGGGTCCACCACTTTGCGCAAGCTTTAAAAATGTCAAGACGCTTCGACGGCACAGCAGTCCCCATCAACTTCTTCCATTTGCTTGCGAAGGTTGTGTCTTCACCCGGGTTTGTCGCGCAGAGAACTCGGTTGATCACATGCAGTTGTGCAAGCTCCGCTATTGCAGTTTCGCCTCCTGCCATCTTCAGCGATATTGCGCTGTTAAAGGCGAGCGGAAACTCAACCGCTTTCTTTGTGATGTGGTCCGGGTTTGTTGCATTTTCGATCAGCTTGCACGCACCATCGACCTTTTTGTCCGCTTCCACGAGACGATCTGGGAGGGTGTCGAGCAGCGCCGTGTTCTCGTCGTTTAGCATCGACTCAGTTACCTCCGAAAGAGGCGACGCCTTCGATGCCTTCTTGATCTTTGTGTGATGTTTTTCAATGAAGAACGCGGACTCGGTGACTACGTTTGCTGTATCGGGACGTTTCACATCCACCGGTACGATTTGGTGGCGCACGCCGTATTTTGTGTCGGCGGTTGCGTTTTTTGTCTCGAACATGACTTCCATCGACTGGAGCGCCTGGAAGTAGTTCTTGGTGGCAATGCCGTCCAGTGGCATCGGTTGCTGCTTCACCAAAAGAGCAGAGAAGTCAATACCACTGCGGCTGCGCTTCTTCCGGTTGTTCACTACGGTGGTGAAGCCGTCTGTTAAGAGAGGCATTGACGAAGACTTTGGCTTCGGACTCCCTGGAGGCGATATCTTGCTGTTTGGATCATTGAATGTCGATATCGACAGCTCATCGTCTCGGTTAGTTGGAATCGTTACAAGCTGGTTGGCAGCAGATTGCTGTCCATGCTGAGCTCCGCGTTGGAGCTGACCATCCCGTCTTTTAGACTCCTCAACTGCCTTCTGGAGCGAGGTTTTCTTTGGCCTGGTGGTCACGGCTCGTGCGTAGGATTGGTTTGGTTGCTGTTGCGAACTTGAAGCAGATTCGCTTGGCTGTTCCGGACAAGGAAACTCGCCGTCGGCCGTCGCGAGGTCAACCGCGTGGTGCGAGCGATAGCCAAACGGTAAGCGCTCAGATCGGAACGGAGCGTTCTTGCCGTGTACTGGGTGCAGCTTGTTGTCAAACAGGATCTGGTCACAAACCGATCCGTTCACAATCAAGGGACTTGGACAATTCGTGCTCAGGAAGTACACGCGCCAGGTAGCAGACGTGATTCCAGTCGCAAGGTTGACTTCGCGGAACGTGTCATAGACCGGTTTGCAACCCAAAAGAAACAAGCGGTGCAGTATCACTTCCGTGTTGGTGTCCGAGTCGACGTTCGAGATATCGATGAAGTACTTGCTGCCAAGCACGTCAAACTCCTTGAACATGAAGACACCCCCAAGAATGTTCACCTTCGTCCGTTCGAGGGCAATACAAGCCTCTTTCGACTTCACCTTGACGCGCAGGTTTCCGCCAGGGAGCTTCGATACTTGACCGATCTCGAACGTGCCGTAAAGTTTTTCAAGTATTTCGTTGCCGTGATGCGTGCCTGACAGCGATGCCATGATCTTGTGCATCGGCGTCTTGACAAAAGTGCGCCCAGTGTCGATCACCATATCGAACCTGGCTCGAGGGAGAGCATACGGCCTCGCTTGCTCCATTCGAGATGCAATAAACGACCAGTCGCCACCAGCGGCGTACTGTCGTTCAATTGCTTCGATATCACAGGCGAGAGGTTTGGGGGTTTCTACACGACGACGCGCTTCGTCAGTTTCAGCATTGTCGCGACGAAGGGTCTCTTGCTGCAAGAGCACTTCGGCCATGGTTGGACGCGGATCCACGGAATGAGGTGGAGGCGGCGCGGTGGTGGCGGAAGGAATCGCAGGTTCCATCGACTCATCGAGCGAGGTAGCATCGGGAGACGAAACAGGCGCAGACGTCGTAGACTCTCCCACATCAACGTCCATCTCGGCCGGCACTTTAGCAGACGAAGCGGGCGCAAGCGCAGAAGTTGCTGTAGAAACGGCAGGCTGTGTAGCAGGATCCGAATCGGCAGAAGAGCCCGATTCTCCCGTATTTGCAGTAGGGGGGTGGAAGGTGGTGGATACTGGCTGGATACTGGGTGTGGTCCCTGATTTCGAGCCGGTTGCGACACGCGGTAGCTGGTCAGAGTTAGTCGGGGAGGCCGGATGTTTAAAATGAAGCAGGATCGGAGGAAAGGATGGGAAGGGGTATTCTCTGGATTTGACTTGAGCAGTAGCTGGCAAATTGAGAAGTGCCCCTATAGCTCAGCGGTAGAGCACTCGCTTCGTAAGCGAAAGGTCGGTGGTTCGATCCCGCCTGGGGCCTCATATCATTCTCATTTGCCTTGACTGTGTGTTCTGGCTTTCTCTATTTTCCGAATGGATGTTATCTTTATCTGAGTCATTCAATGTCTGCTGTCACATCCTGTAGCGAAAGAAACAAAACTGAAATATATCATTTATGTATCTCTATGTTTCTCCCAATGTTATTATTTCTCCTTTTGTCGTTCTTTCCGAATGCTTAATACAAAAGAACCAGTAACCAGTACAAAAATATGCTGTATACAGACCAAAACTTTCGATTCAAAAGAGCCGTAATATTTGTCAAAATGACGGTAATTATTTGGCTTGGAGCCGACTGTTGTCTCCAAGTATGAATGATATTCAATTTTGATCGTTTTAACGCTTTCGAGCGGATATTTTTGGTGAAGAAGTCGGCGTACTTGTCTCGAGGGCCTGCCCCTATAGCTCAGCGGTAGAGCACTCGCTTCGTAAGCGAAAGTTCGGTGGTTCGATCCCGCCTGGTGGCTCATATCATTCTCATTTGCCTTGACTGTGTGTTCTGGCTTTCTCTATTTTCCGAATGGATGTTATCTTTATCTGAGTCATTCAATGTCTGCTGTCACATTCTGTAGCGAAAGAAACAAAACTGAAATATATCATTTATGTATCTCTATGTTTCTCCCAATGTTATTATTTCTCCTTTTGTCGTTCTTCCCAAATGCTTAATACAAAAGAACCAGTAACCAGTACAAAAATATGCTGTATACAGACCAAAACTTTCGATTCAAAAGAGCCGTAATATTTGTCAAAATGACGGTAATTATTTGGCTTGGAGCCGACTGTTGTCTCCAAGTATGAATGATATTCAATTTTGATCGTTTTAACGCTTTCGAGCGGATATTTTTGGTGAAGAAGTCGGCGTACTTGTCTCGAGAGCCTGCCCCTATAGCTCAGTTGAAAGTTGTCTATATTACTAGAATTAGACGGAGAGACTTCTCAATCTACCTAGCATAAATATAAATAAAAATATGTGTAATGTACAGAT
>MIQA02023064.1:0-36859 GCA_001887855.2 Sclerospora graminicola | reverse complement strand
GAACTAAGGACCATTAAAATATATTTACTTTTCATTTTGCCGACTACTACAAAGGTCTCCTCCTCAACAAAAGCATATCGACTTCATAAAAAGCCGATATAAAGGAAAGAGCAGAAGCTTCGGCCTTTTAATGTTCCTTAATTGATTTCTTAATAGCCCTCGCAGCTCTTAGCTTTTGACTACACCTCTTAAATCTATCATTGGAGCGCCTGATAAGCACCAAGAAATTAGCCTGATGCAGGTCAACGAAGAAAAAATATTGTCAGCTTTAGATGTGGAATCGTTGGACTCCCTTTTGCTACAAAGACGGCTAAAAATGACGGTCCTATTGCACCTCCATTCTTTTTCGGAACGAGGGGGTGAGCACCCTAAGTATTTCCTCGAAAACTTTCCAGAACTAAAGCGGATGACAGAGGTAGAGTTGGGATGCGCCGTATACGGAGAAGGGACCGAGTTCCCCGTCCAGATCGCGCGTGATGCAAAAGTGAGTGCGCTACAGAAGGCGATCTTCGCGGAGAATCGATATAGCGAGCGTTATAAGTTTGCCGCAAGCGACTTGACGCTGTATTTGGCGCGCAAAGAGGATGGCGCGTGGTTGAAGGATAACGACAGCATGGATACACTCTTGCAAGGAGATGTTGACGCTGCGTATAAAAAGATGCGACCGTTGTGGAAGCTCAGTAAGAAGGAGTTGTTTGGACCAGATTTCCTGCCCGGAGAGGAAGAGATTCATGTGTTGGTGGAATTCCCACCGTCAGCTGGCATGGCACCAAGACAACAAACTGCTTTATGGCTTATTCGCGGAGCAGTTGAAAATGCTCTCAGCACAGTAGGTGTTCGCTGCAGGCTCTACCGCCTGGCTGGATCATATCTTGGATACTATGATCCTGCTCGTCGCACTGGTGACAAGAATATCGCGCTCTGGTATGAAGGCAATACCTTGTATATCCATGTTCTCTTTAAGACAGGTACGTTTATCTCGTTGTTGCGTGGCTGTATCGACTCGAGTGTTGCTTATGCAGAAGATAATGCTTTGAGATTCGAAAATGCCGTGAGAGATGAATCAGTTACGCTTGGCTCTCCGTTGAATGGCCAAAATGTTACTACAAGTGTTACGCCAGTTGAAGGCGTGCCCGCTGAAATAAAGCGTATTTATTCTAGCGACTATGACCCAGAGGAATGGATAGAGTCTCCGCATGGCACAATGTCGTCTATTTCTCAGTCTGAAAGTGTGACAGTTGTGGACTTTTCCACTGATGAGTTTCGGTTTCAGCGAATTGAACATGAAAAGTACTTCCAGCCGTACGGTAAGGCGGAGAGTTGTCATTTGGTGCCCAAGAAGCACTGTATGCACAGAGACTTTAAACAAGAATTCGGCAAGTACAATCATGACGCGAATAATCGGCTTGCACTTTCTCGTGAGATGCATGGGTTTTATGATGGTCTTAACATGGAAGTTCCGATTGTCAACATACTTCCAGGTTCTGTTGACAGAACTCAGCTCTTCGACTACAGATACAAGGTATGCGTGCATTGATGTTCTGTCGTTGGTAGGGGTGCTAACGCTCTACTGGCTAGGTCGAGTTCTTCGTGAAAGTTTTTGATATGCAGTGCATAGATCTCGTATTCAATCGATTGAAAGAAGGAACAGAGAAAACGGATGACCCACTCGTGATGAAGACGTTTGTCTACGTGGAGAATCCAAAAACGTTTTGTTTCTGTCTGAAATGGAAAGACGATGAAAACGATGAGAGCTGGTCAAGCTTCCTTAGCATGACTCCGGCAGTCGACTGAGCTCAGAGAGGTAGAATTGAAAAAATATTTTAAATCATTGAGGATTCGTTGAATCGAACGAAAATCGGTCAAATACTGAAGCTTTCGGCGTTTGTTTTCTTTTACAGTCCATATGTGCCTATATAAATTCCACATTCACATAACAGGAAACAATGCGCTATAGTTTGTGCAGTATTGAAAATTGACATATCCAATGACAAGGAATGGCAAGACCGAGTTGAAAATCGAAAATTTGACGATGAAGAACGAAGTCGGCCCTATTGAACGTTAGCTGAAGCCAACAGAGCTGTAATGTGAAGAAAATGGCGATCAAATTAACATATTAATAACTTCGACGAAAGAAGTGCCATCGATAAAAATTCAGTTCAAGTGTTTTAATAAAAGAAACAATAAGGAACACTTTCCAATTACGCATCCAGTGGTTGTTCACAAGCCTCCGTGGTTTTTCAGTCGGAAATAAGTTTGTCGGGTTCAATATCTCAACCCAATTTGTAAACTTGTCGTTGTTAAACAGCGTTTCTTTGTTATATCACTCCAAAAAGTGATTAGCAGTTTGTTTTGACATAGCACCCTTATCTCATGTGATGAGATCTTTAAGGTGCCTTTTTTGTTTTAAAAATCTTCCTTTCCGGCGTCAAACACTTTTCATAGACTTTTGTGCCATCCATAGCACTCGCTCCTTCAGCTCTTCCGTTAACAAATTATCTGGCGTTGGTATCGCATTGGCTGCTACTTCATTGTTTTCCATGGGACTGTGTTATTTCTTATTCATAATTTATCGAAAATTATCGCTAGTTAAACTGACCCACCACCAAGTTTACCAGTTATAAGCGCCGAATGCTCTGGATCTCGCTCGCGTGATTAAGCTAAATTTTAGCTCCACTCGTTATAGATCGTTGAGTCTCTTGTTTGAGTTTTTTTTCGAGAACAGCAATTGTGAAGGTTGGCGCTTAAAAGCTTAGTGCCCCTATTGCAAGGTGTTTCTGGGTTTGGCGTTTCTGGAGACGCTATGCTCTATACAGTGCGAGATTTTTTATCAATGAAGTAACCGTTTTCAAAAGGACGTCCGAAAAAAGCATCTTTTGCTGCGTTGGTCCTTTTAATACCTCTCCAGATGCTTTCATGCATCGAGCGCAGTGCACATACCATTTTGAAAGACACTTTCTATAGCGCAACGATATGTCATTTACCGCTCTGGGTCAATGGTTTTCGATTTCCAACGCATCATACGACAAGCAACCAAGTACATCAACCACCATATTTGACTCGTATCGCTATATATCACATATCCAAATTAAAATGCGACCATTTACATAGAAAAAGATCTTGCTTTCCTCTTTTTGGATTTTCAGCTTCAAGCGTCTCATTTCAGCATTCAATTTCTGAAATGGACTTCAAGCGCATACCAGCTCCAGATACGACAACCCTAGAAATAGCTTGCAATAGGGGCACTCAACTTTCCTTCAAAACCGTTAGTCTCATTTTTTCAGCACATGAAAGATCTGTAACTAGCTAAAGGAGCGTATGCTGTGGATGACGCAGCTTTGACATGGCGCTGTTACTTTAGGAAGTGTCTTTCAAGCGAAAACGTTGGTCCTTACTTTCAAAAGCGATTAATACCTCCCTCCGACTAACGATAATTTCACTACTGGTAGATTGAGGTAAAAGGACGTTTCAATTGCGTGCTTCGATCTGCGTCAAGGACCATACGTCGCACGTTTCAGCTTTTAAGCGCACATTCACACACTCGTTGTTCTCAAAAAGTGACGCGAAGAAGCGACCAAAAGGTCGATAACGAGTGGAGCAAGAAAAGCGAAGTCCAGAGTTGTTAACTGGGTATGTATGTAGGAGTAACGAATAGAATACCATTAAGCTGAAGGACGCGAAAGTAGCAGCTCTATAGGCAACAGGAGGCGGGTCGAAAGTCCATTTCAGCAATTAAATGCTGAGATCAGACGCTTGAGGCTGAAAATCCAAAAGGAGGAAAGCAAGATCAACTTCTAAATTGTAATGGCCGCATTATTATTTGGATTTGTAATATATAGCGATACGAGTCGAATATGTTGGTTGATGTACTTGGTTGCTTGTCGTATGATGCGTTGGGAATCGAAAACCATTGGACCCAGAGCAGTGAATGACACAGCTTTACGCTATAGGAAGTGTCTTTCAAAGCGGTATGTGGACTGCGCTCAGTGCATAAAAGCATCTAGAGAGGTATTAAAAGGACCAACGCAGCAAAAGTTGAATTGTCCTTTTGAAAACGGTTACTTCATTGATAATCTCGCACTGTATAGAGCATAGCGTCTCCAGAAACGCCAAACCCAGAAACACCTTGCAATAGGGGCACTAAGCTTTCAAGCGCCAACCTTCACAATTGCTGTTCTCGAAAAAAACGCAAACAAGAGACTCAACGATCGATAATGAGTGGAGCTAAAATTTGGCTTAATCACGCGTGAGCATTCGGCGCTTATAACTGATAAACTTGGTGGTGGATCAGTGACAATTTTAAGATAAATTATGCAATAATAAATAATACAGCCCCATAGAAAACAATGAAATAGCAGCCAATGCGATACCAACGCCAGATAAATTTTCAACGGAAGAGCTGGAAGAGCGCGTGCTATGGATGGCACAGAAGTTTATGAAAACAGTGTTCCAAAGGATTTTTTAAAGATTTTTAAAACAAAAAAGGCACCTTAAAATAGATGCTTGACTTTTCAAAAACGGTCAATCTTTCTCCCAAGATGACAAAACGGTAAAGGAGGTTGCATTCAAATAAAAATCTGATAGGGAAATAGGGTGTCAAATTATAAAGACATTCATAAGTGCATGTATTTTTTGTGCTTATCAAGACAAGTGAGTCATCCTACACCTTGAGGCAATTTTTCTTCAGCTATTTTCAAGATATGTACAAAACATACAAAAACATATGAGCCAAAACTTTCGGTCCTACGAAGACGTTCACCTCGACAACTTGTTGGGACGAAACACGCTCAACTGTCAGAGATTAATTAGCTACGCTTCCATAGGCGTGGCCTCCGACTCGATCGCTGACTTCTGTTGCTGCTGTTGCTGTTGAGGTTGCTGTTGTTCCTTGATGGTTTTCGTTTGTGCCTCACCGAACGGCGTTTGTTTCCACAACGCCTCGAACTCCTCGGGCGTGCCGCTCGAGCATATCGCCTCTTGCTTACCCTCGTCGTCGTGACCCATTCGGTTCCACGTCGTGCGCAGCTTCTTGTCCTCAATCTGGCGCTCGTGCACAGCCTTCAGACGCCCTGTTGAGTCTTCGTAGCGGCGCCGTGTGCTCGTCACGCGTCGGCCTTTGTCGTCCACAATGGACGAGTCACTGAACGAATAGGTCGAGAAAGCGCGGCGATATTGGTTGTCTGTATCAGCTTTGGAAATTTTGTTCGGATCGTTGTCCTGTGCACTTGAAGAGGTTTTCGCTTCGTTCGTCTCCGTCGACTGAGCATCTGCCTCACGGTGCTGCGTTGCTGGTCTGCGTTCGCGTGCTAACACGGGCAGATCACGGAAGAAATCGTCGTCATCGATGTTGCTGGGTGACGCCAGCATTTTACTGCTCATGTCGAACGGAAAGCGCGAGCGAGTCATGAGATCACTCATGTGCTCAAGCTCCATCATGGACTGTTCCAAAGCCGACATAGGGTACCACAGGCGCGGTCGGACAAGTTCCCACGATCTAAACATTTTTGATTCTTTGTCTTTTCGTTGGTTAATTGACTCGGCTGTTTGTAATGTCACTTTCGTGTTAGGTGGTAAATTTCAAAGTGACCAGACTTTGATTCAGCATTTGGTCTATAGTTGGTCAGCTCTTCAACGTCGGTGGTGTGATCTCGGAGGCTGTCGAATGGCATCCACCATGCAGCGAAAAGTTCGAACTTTCGAATCGAAATACGCTAATGTCCAATTCTAGAAAAGTGAGTTTTAGAAAAGGGTCGAGCGTTCATATGAGGTGAAGTTGCTAGAAGTATGATATTAATATTTCTCTTGGAAATTAAGAAGTGTACCACATTAATGTCGACGCTTCGACCCTTTTCTAAAATGACCCTTCTAGAATTTTATGGGAATGCTTCGACCCTTTTCTAAAATCACAAGACATTTCGCCCTTTTCTAAAAGGGAAACATTATTCTGACCCCTCGAATTGATACGCTGACCCCTATTTACAAAAAAAGGACGCAACATTTCTAAGATTTCTAAAATAATGTTGCAGTGAGTTACCGGTACTAGGTAATTATTATTGGGAGCGGTGCACACCCCTGTACCATACAATAGGTACAACATACCATAAAGAAGTCCATGCTTTATTCAAGGCTTGGGTCTCCATCAACTCGATTCCGCTAATATCTATGGGTTTGAGGACGCTCTTGCTGAATTAGAAAGAGATAATAAGAATAAATGATGCAGGTCAAGAGAACCTAGCTGATGCATAACCATTGAACACTTTCTCAACTTGTTTTTATAAAAACAAGTTGAAATTTAATGCCAGTGATAACTGGCATTAGAGTTGTATCATTATAGATGTAGACACCCTCTAGAGCTGTGACTAGCCTGTGCATTACTAATTGCGTGCTGTTCAAATATGACTCGGCGTTACAGAAGTTATTATTCCTTGGCAGCCTATCATCATTTCTGTTCGTATTCGGAACACTCTTTTTTCTATTTCAATTAATTGCCCGGACGCAATTGTTTAAGCTATAGGTCTAGGTCGTCCGTGTTAAAAGTTTTATTCAAGATGGATCCAGCAACCTATTATCACCAAACTACATAACGAGCATAATATAGCACCCTTCCAATTAAGTGTTTCTTCTTGCAGTTGAACAATATCTAAGCTCAATCTTTAAAATAATTTAGTGGATTGCAGTTCATTACAAAAGAGGCTCAAACAATTTACAGGTAAAATGGAAGCATTAAAGCATACTCCATAAAAAGCAGAAAAGAGCAGAATCTTTAGCCTATTAACGTTCCTTAATTGATTACTTGATAACCCACGTTAAGTCTATCATTTGAATGCCTGATAGCACCAAGAAATTAGCCTGATGCAGGTCAATGCAGAGAAGTATTGTCAGCTTTTGAATCGTTGCACTCCCTGTTGCTACAAAGACGGCTAAAAATGACGGTCCTATTGTGCGTAGACATGACTTCATATGTTGTACCTACTTTATGGTACAGGGGGTGTGCACCTACCAAAAAGGAGTGTGCACAATAATAATTACATAGTACCGGTAACTAACTGTAGCATTATTTTAGAAATTTAGAAATGCTGCGTCTTTTTTGTATGGGGGTCACTTATCAATTAAGGGGTCACGATAATGTTTCCTTTCTAAACTCCCCTTTTAAGATAAGGGTGCTATGTCAAACTGTTGATATAGCGCCGCATATTAAATACGACCAGCATAGTATACCAGTAGGGTACCGGTTTGATACCGGTTATGACGTCATCCTAATGACGTCATTAGATGACGTCAGAAGCTTCTTAAGTGTTCTTTGAGGTTCCATAAGAATGATTGGCTTAGAAGTAGCAATAGGTTTGCGAACTAAGGACCATTAAAATATATTTACTTTTCATTTTGCCGACTACTACAAAGGTCTCCTCCTCAACAGGTTAACAGCCGCAAGCTCCACCTACGACCGCTCTCGTTTCCTCCGCGCCTGCCGTCCCCGCAGCGCCGCCGTCCACGCCGCCGCCGCTCAAGAGCAGTGTTTAGGAGAGCCCATTCGTAAGTCCCAATCTTTTGTGAGGGCAGGGACTATTCATTGGCTGTAAATCTTACCGGGCCAATAGTACTGCCGCCGTTATCGAGAACGTTGTCTTAATTGACGATAAATCGTCTCGTTTCGGTAATAAGTCAGTTTGGTTAACGGAAGGTCAGCACTTCGGTTCAAGACCCGCTGTTGTGCCAACGCCCCATGTCCTACACAATGGCCAGAAAGAAAGCTGAAGTCGTTTTGGGAAACGACACTACTTCCACTGGGAATTTTCGATGCGTATGACGCTAGCAAGAAAGGGTTTGCTGGCACACATTCAAGTAGTGAAGGCCGAGTCGGAAATGACAGAGGCATGGGTGCTTAACGACATGAAGGCTCTTGGGATTATTGCTCAAGGTGTTGCAATAGAGCATCACACAAAGATCAGAACAGCAACATAGGCCATCCAAGCCTGGAGCACACTGCGCGGGTTCTACAACCGGTCGACGATGCACAATCGTGTAGCAATGACTCGTCGACTGCACGAATTCAAGATGGTGAGTAGTGCGACGATGGCGAAGCATCTGGATAGCTTTGACGAGCTGATTGTGAGATTGCAAACCCTCGGGGAACCGCTTGATGATGCTCGACAGCTCGTTATTCTCCTGAGTAGTTTGCCGGAAGAATACGAGCTAATCTCGTCAATTGTTGAAAACGTTAAAGACATCACTTTGCTGGAAGTGAAGGAGAAACTTCTTAAGGAATACGAGCGACGTGAAAAGAAGATGGCCACGGAGCGTGCGTTGAAGGCTACCTCGTACGGTGGTATAATCAAGAACGGGAAAGTTGGAAATGTCGGCAAATACAACGGTCGCAAGGGCAACGATGCGAAGAAGAGGAACAGTGGCTTCAGGGGAAAGTGTTTTAACTGTGATCAAATTGGACACATGAAGCAAGACTGTCCAAGAAAGAACAAGAGCGATGACGATGAAACGCGGTTTTTGTCGTTGATGAAGATCCGTCAGCCGGGTGGTTGATTGACAGTGGCGCAACATCGCACATGACGCCTTATCGCAATGACTTATTTGAATATACAGAAGCAACGCGGGCGATGGTCGTAACCATTGCGGATGGCAAGAAACTCCGAGTTGCTGGTACCGGAACGGTTCATTTGTTGGGTATCAACGGAAAGCAAATTCGGATGTTGGAGGTGCTCCACATCCCTGACTTAGACAGAAGGCTTTTATCGGTTGGAAAATAAGTCGAACGCGGTAAGCATGTGGAATTCAAACAAAATTCTTGCATAATTTCAGCAAACTCAAAGGCGATTGCGGCCGGAAAGAAAATCGGCAAAGCGTATATCCTGGACTGCGAGCAAGAAGAGGCTCGCTTTGTGGAATATGCTGGGGTTAATACTGAGTGGGAGCTTTGGCATGCTCGCTTGGAACACCCTGGAGATAGTGGTTTGATCGAGACACAGCGTTCCACGAACGGCATACCGGCTGTCAAGAAAAGCACTGAAAAAGTGTGCTGTGGATGTATGAAGGGCAAGCAAACAGTTGATTTGTTCCCGTCACGGTCGAGAACGAAGACATCACGTGTGCTGGAGCTCGTACACACGGATGTTTTGGGACCAATGAATACGCTCTCAAAAGGGTGGTGCAAGATATGTGATGACGTTCGAAGATGATTTTTCTCGTTATGTGGTAGCATACTTCATGAAGAACAAGGGTGAGGTAGCCGCAAAGTTGAATGAGTTCAAGGCATTCTACGAAATCAATGGGGTGAACGTTTGAAATGCATTCAATCGGACAACGGAAAAGAGTTCGTAAACAAAAAGGTGAATGATATCTGTGCCAGAAGTGGTATCATGCATCAGCGTACCGTGCCATACAGCCCTCAACAGAACGGAGTAGCAGAGCGAATAAATCGCACAATAATGGAAAAGGCACGAAGCATGCTGCACTACAAGAGAATTCCTACTGAATGGTGGGAAATAGCAGTTAGTACAGCTGTGTATCTCATCAACCGCTCTTCTAATACGAGGTAGGCTTTAAGCAAAAGCCGGAGCTCGGACACTTACGTGTCTTTGGATCACATGGCTACGCTCATGTTGATGACGCCAAGCGATCGAAACTTGATCCTAAGAGTTTCAGGTGTTTGTTTCTTGGGTATGCGGAGAGCGCAAAAAGGTATCGTGTGTTTGACTTGGAGAGCATCATGGTCAAGGTGATACGCTCAGTTAAACTTGACGAGCGTGAAGTGGACGGAATATACTCCACAGCTTCACCACAGCAAGTGACGATCACGCATGTAACTAAGGAATCTGGGGATGTAATTGAGCCCAACAATCCAAATCAGCCTACGCCGGAAGGACCCATGGAAGGCGTTGAGTCTGATGCCCCGGACGTAGAGATGAATGATGCAGAACCAGGGCGAGAAGTTAACATACCTCATCTTCCTTCGTCTCTTAGTCCATCAAGGACTGGTTTTGAGCTAGAACCATACAGCCAGCCTAATCGTGAATTCAATGAAGACAGAATAGTGTTTCAACCTAGACCAGATCGAATGAGACGACCGCGCGAGCCCATAATTTTTCTAGAGGATGGTTTGGGCAATGACGAAGAACAAAAGATGGAAGAAAGTGACGATCAGCCAACTTCAAAGCGTGCAAGGATTGACGAGGAAGGACTTATAGCCGAAGCAGTATTGGCTTACGCTGCTAATGTTGGCGAGGCGGACGATGCCCAACAACATATCAGCAAGCAATGAACAGCGATGATGCTCAAGAGTGGGTGAAGGCGATGAGCGCGGAACTCAAGGCTCACAAAGAGAATAGTTCATGGACGTTAGTACCAAAGAGAATGGATGTTCGTCCAATTGGATGCCGATGGGTGTTTGCGAAAAAGGGCATTGAGCGCGGACAGGTGACACGCTACAAGGCCCGGCTTGTCGCAAAAGGATTTAAGCAGAAGTTCGGTATTGACTGCTTTGAGACGTACTCGCCAGTGGCAAACATGAACTCCATAAGGGTTGTGCTGTCAGTCATTGTTCCAAAGGGATACGTGACCGAGCAGCTAGATGCGGATACAGCGTTCCTAAATAGTGACCTTAAGGAACAGGTGTACATGGAGGTACCGACCGGAATATCCAACTGAAAATTTAATGTGCAAGCTAGACAAGGCTATATACGGACTCAAACAGGCTGCGAGTGCATGGAACAAAATAATTCATGCTGTTTTCTTGCAAATAGGGTTTCGTAGCAGGAGAGCAGATCAATGTATCAACGTCAAATGTAAAAACGGCAGCTACGTTTACGTGTGCCTATATGTTGACGATATGATTATCGCTGCCAAGACAAGCAAGGAGATTCAGGAGGTGAAAGCGGCTTTGAAAGATTCTTTTAAGATGAAGGATTTGGGAAAGGTCAAATTTATTCTTGGAATGGAGATCGACCACGACCAAAATTGCAGCACGCTCATGATTGGGCAGTCCCGGTATATTGACGACGTGGTGCAAAGGTTCAACCAAGAAAATGCCAAGCCAGTGACCAACCCATGTGAATCGGGGTTAAAATTGTCGAAAATGCAATCGCCAACTACAGAGGGCGAAAGAATCGCTATGAGATCGAAGCCCTACAGATCTCTGATTGGATGTTTGTTATACATCACAACGTGTACGCGTCCTGATGTGGCATATGTGGTCACCCAATTATCCCGATTTTTGGAGAATCCAGGTCAGCAACACTGGAAGGCTGCGATTCGGGTACTCCGCTATCTCAAGACGACAAGAGACTACGGAATTATCTACGACGGTAGCACCAGCGAAGTGCATGTTACAGCATACACGGACGCGGACTGGGGCAGCAACATCGATGACCGACGCTCGGTATCGGGAACAATGGTAATGATTTGTGGTGCACCAGTTATTTCAAGTCCAAATATCAGCGTACGGTGGCGCTGAATTCTGCTGAGTCGGAATACATGGCTCTTAGCCTATGTACTCAAAACGTTTTGTGGGTTCGCACGATGCTCAAGGATCTGGGTCTCCAACAAGTGGGAGCTACGGAGATTTGGGAAGATAATCAAGGTGCAATCGGGATGGCCAATAATGCAGGATATAACGGTAGAACCAAGCACATTGATATTCGTTATCACTTGGCACGAGAAACCATCATTGTCAAGTACGTGTCAACGATGGACCAGTTGGCGGACATGCTAACCAAGGCTCTGGGAACCAAGAGACTCAAGTACTTGATGCTGGCTAGTGGCATCGGACCCAGGCGCGTATAGCATAAGCGGCGAGTGGGAGTGTTGATATAGCGCCGCATATTAAATACGACCAGCATAGTATACCAGTAGGGTACCGGTTTGATACCGGTTATGACGTCATCCTAATGACGTCATTAGATGACGTCAGAAGCTTCTTAAGTGTTCTTTGAGGTTCCATAAGAATGATTGGCTTAGAAGTAGCAATAGGTTTGCGAACTAAGGACCATTAAAATATATTTACTTTTCATTTTGCCGCCTACTACAAAGGTCTCCTCCTCAACAAAAACAAACTGCTAATCACTTTTTGGAGTGATATAACAAGGAAACGCTATTTAACAACGACAAGTTTACAAATTGGGTTGAAAAAAAACGATATTGAACCCGTCAGCACGTGACAAACTTATTTCCGACTGAAAAAGTCCAACCACGGAGGCTTGTGAACAACCACTGGATGCGTAATTGGAAAATGTTCCTTATTGTTTCTTTAATTAAAACACGTGAACTGAATTTATCGATGGTACTTCTTTCGTCGAAGTTATTAATATGTTAATTTGACCATTTCTTCACATTGCAACTCTGTTGGCTTCAGCTAACGTTCAATAGGGCCGACTTTGTTCTTCATCGCCAAGTTTTTGATTTTCAACTCGGTCTTGCCATTCCTTGTCATTGGATATGTCAATTTTCAATACTGCATAAACTATAGCGCCTATCTCATTGTTTCTGTTATGTGAATGTGGAATTTATATAGGCACATATGGACTGTAAAAGAAAACAAACACCGAAAGCTACAGTATTTAACCGATTTTCGTTTGATTCAACGAATCCTTCAATGATTTGAATTTTTTTTTTCAATTCTACCTCTCTGAGCTCAGTCGACTGCTGGAGTCATGCTAAGGAAGCTTGACCAGCTCTCATCGTTTTCATCGTATTTCCATTTCAGACAGAAACAAAACGTTTCTGGATTCTCCACGTAGACAAACGTCGTGGGTCATCCGTTTCCTCTGTTCCTTCTTTCAAACGACTGAATACGCGATCAATGCACTGCATATCAAAAACTTTCACGAAGATCTCGACCTAACCAGTATAGCCTTAGCACCCCTACCAACGACAGAACATCAACGCACGCTCACCTTGTATCTGTTGTCGAAGAGCTGAGTTCTGTCAACAGAACCTGGAAGTATGTTGACAATCGGAACTTCCGTGTTAAGACCATCATAAAACCCATGCATCTCACGAGAAAGTGCAAGTCGACTGTTTGCGTCATGATTGTACTTGTCGAATTCTTGTTTAAAGTCTCTGTGCATACAGTGCTTCTTGTGCACCAAATGACAACTCTCCGCCTTACCGTACGGGAGAAAGTACTTTTCATGTTCAATTCGCTGAAACCGAAACTCGTTAGTGGAAGTGTCCACAACTGTCACACTTTCAGACTGAGAAATAGACGACATTGTGCCTTGCGGAGACTCTATCCATTCCTCTGGGTCATAGTCGCTAGAGTAGATACGCTTTCTTTCAGTGGGCACGCCTTCAACTGGCGTAACACTTGTAGTAACCTTTTGAGCATTCAGCGGAGAGCCAAGCGTAACTGATTCATCCCTCACGGCATTTTTGAATCTCAAAGCATTATCTTCTGCAATAGCAACAATTGAGTCAATACCAGCAGACAGCAAGCAGACAGCCACGCAACAACGAGATAAACGTACCTGTCTTAAAGAGAACATGAAGATACAAGGTATTGCCTTCAGACCAGAGCGCGATATTCTTGTCACCAGTGCGACGAGCAGGATCATAGTATCCAAGATATGATCCAGGCAGGCGGTAAAGCCTGCAGCGAACACCTATTGTGCTGAGAGCATTCTCAATCTCCCCGCGAAAAAGCCATAAAACAGTTTGCTGTCTTGGTTCGATGCCAGCTGACGGTGGGAGTTCCACAAGCACGTGAATTTCTTTGCATCCCTGCTGAAAGTTCGCCCCAAAGTACTTCTCGTCGTCCAGAGTCCACAAAGGTCGCATCTTTTTATACGCAGCGTCAACATCTCCTTGCAAGAGTGTATCCATGCTGTCGTTATCCTTCAACCACGCGCCCCCTTCTTTACGCCCCAAGTACAGGGTCAACAACCTTGGGGGGGCCGAGTGCTTTCCGATGCTCAAAATATCGGAGGTCGCCTTCTGTAGCGCACTCACTTCTGCATCACGCGCGATCTTGACGGGAAACACAGTCCCTTCTTTGTATACGGTGCACCCCAACTCTACCTCTGTCATCCGCTTTACTTCTGGAAAGTTTTCGAGGAAATACTTAATTGGGCCGAAAAGTGATGGGTTCGGGGCCAAAAATGATGGGTTCAAGACGGTCTATAGATGCCTAGCCCTGAAGAAATAAGCAGCTTCGAATACAATTCTACAATTCCAACACGAAGAGTGCATGAGCCAGGTGCATGTGCACTCACTAATAATGCGCACAAGAAATGAAAAAGGTGGTGCGTATCATTCACCTTAATAATGAAGGCCAGAAAGTGATAACACTCCAAGAACTCGCTTTGATGTGGAACACTGACATTTTCCTTCTTCTCGCGTCGTGGGGGATCACGCGCCAGCGTGCTGGCCATGTCATTATCGCGTGGGTCGGTCACCTCCGAGCCACCTCGGGTGTGGTGTGGAGGGTTCAACTTGCGCTTATCGCTGCGAGATTGGATAGTGAGTGCGTCAGGGCAGACCATCAGTGCCGCCACTGCCGCTCACCTCCAGTGATCTCCGACTTTACGCCCTATGTACTATTCTGACCTAGCCATACGCGACAAGTATATGTGGGAACTCCGCTGCTGCGGAAAACCCTTCTTCGGCCGTTCCTCTCGAAGACTTGCCTTCCCTTCTTCTCGCGCCGTGGGGGATCACACGCCAGCGAGCTGGCCATGTCATTATCGCGTGGGTTGGTCACCTTCGAGCCACCTCGGGTGTGGTGTGGAGGCACCCCCCAATACCCGACCGGCACACGTGTTCGACTTCAACGAGACGATGCCATTGCGCGCGCGAGCGTCTCCCCCGTTGTCTTCTCAATCCGTGTGTACCGCTGGAAATAGTCGGATTGCCACCTACCTAGGAGCTTGCGTGGTGTCGTTGATGCCGGCGCCGAACAATGCTGTAGCTCCAGCGCTCCGCTGAATGTGTCCCGAACTGCTTAGGCTCGAGACCCAGTGAACGTGCGTCGTTCTTGATCGTTTGGCTTATCGTGCCATCAAACATGCCCCGGTGGGAGTGAGCATAATGGTGCAGACGCGTCGGCCACGTTCTTTCTGAGGCTCCACGCGGCTCTCACTCGGCAGAGAAGCATGTCGCCCGAGCTTTCCAGTCGCCGCACCGTGCCTTCACCGTACTGGTCGGTCTTGCTACCACGGGAGTGGATCAAGACTGCAGCTGCTTCGGTCTTTCAGGGCGCCAGATATCCTTCTTTGGTCTCGAAGCTCACGTCCCGTTTTCTGACGATGTAGTCCGCGACTCCCCCGTTGCACCACAAATATTCCGACCGTCTGAGCATAAAGAAGAAAGACACGACCGCAGCCCCCACGTGACGCGTTCGGCGTGTGTTCGCAGGTCGAGCTGTCGTCTCATGGCGAGGAGAGTTGTACGATCGACGGGCTGCTTCCTTCAGCTGGTCTTGCGTGCACGACGCATACCGCGCATGACAAGCCAGTGCCCGGCGTGCAAACCCACGCGGTAGCCGAATCGAACGAGATGATGCCACGAGATATAGCTGATCTTGGACACGACGGTTGTGGAAGTGTTGCTGGCCCGACCGGGGCGCCCGATCCAGCATTCGACAGCAAATTCGGCCAGTTGACTCGAGTGGAGACTGCGTCCTTGATGCAATTGGACTGGGTAGCGCCGTGTGGCACACCATCGACACCATTCGCGCCATTTTCGGTCGTACGCGCGACGCGAGCTGGGGGCCAGTGACTGGAGCTGGATTCGGTGGATCTGGCCCGAAACATGCGACGTGCGATCATCCACTGAAATGCGCCGCCAGCCCATCACTAAAAATTAGTTGCATGGGGAAATCATTAACTCGCGATTTAACGTCTGCCATGATGTTGCTTGATCCCGCCAAATGAGCGGCCGATACACGTAAGTGAAAGTGCGCCTCTGCCAAGCCGATGAGTTGATTCAGCATTTGCCCAGCTGCAGAAGTCGAGTGAAGTTGATTGCTCATGCCACCGCGGTTGGGTTATCGCTCCGGACTTGCGGCGTGTACGACCCGAACTCGGCGAGCCATGACGGCCCAAACACTATACACGCCAATCCAATGCACAGCTGCTCCCGTACGTTGATTGGGAACTTGTTGGTTTGCTATCGGATCTCCGCTTGTTTTTCATCATCGAACGCGACCTGGATAAAACGACGTTAGCGCGGGTCAAGGGTCAGTAAACCGTAGTCGCTCGCGTCCTTGTATAGATGCACATCGACCGGCAGGTTATGGCAAAAGATTCGGGTCGGCAGGCCATTAAACTGACCATTTCGAAGGATCATTTTGAACCAAGACAGATCAAGTCGGACTGCGGTGGTGATGCGTCGGTGAACCGATAGCGACACAGAGTTCGCGAAGTCCGCAAATGCGTTGATAGAACGGCTTGGCGGCGTGTAAACATGAGCACACGTGACGCAAACTGCCGAGGAGCTGTAGAACCGGAGATCGGGTTGCCGTATCTTGACGTTGGAGATATTCGACGCGTCCAAGGGCCTTCTGGGTCTTGTCATTCGGCATTGACACCGTCCGTGCTTCTGTATCCCAGTCGAGTCGTGTTTACCCGATGACTCCATTTGGAGAATTTGGCCCCGTTGACCGCCTCCGGTCCGAGCACCGCGATCATCGCGAGTCGCAGGACGTCGGATGCGATTGCGCAGCGGTTGGCAGAGCTCACTTCCACCATGATATGGTCGTCCACCCACTCGTACACGAAGAACGGTTCAGCATCACACTCACATTGAGGCTGGTGACTCGTTGCCGACGATAAACGACATTGCCCGACCCAATACACCATAGAACGCCGGGGAGCCGGTCCAACCAAACGGTGCCGCCATGTCAATGACGCCGATACCAAGTTCAGGGAATGACGCCCCCATCCAGAGCACGTCGCGTGCTTTGTGCCGGAGGTGACGGAAGGCACTCTTCACGTCGCCTTTGAGCACGAGAATGGGGCAATGAGCGTGCGGCGCGAGACGTAGCCTGGTATACTCGGCATCGATGCGCGATGCAATCCGTGACACGTGCTCGTACTGGATTTGAGGAAGACTGACATGGACGGTTGCTTCGTTCACTGATGTACCGCGTGTAAAAGACAGGACGTGAAAATTAGTCGGACCTCGAACGACGGATCGACTCCAGCTTTTGGCACTGCGCCGAACGGGCTTGACACAATATCCCATCCGTCGAATACTCCAAAGAAAACCACAAAGTACACCCCTCTTGCGAATGCTTCAAAGGAGCGCCGTCTTGTGGCTCAACGGTCAACGCTGGCAGTGGCGATCGAGCGGCGCCCGTGCCGCGCACGAAGCCGGTAGTCGCGCATCGGACTAGGAGCTCTTTGTGCTCATACCCTTCGAGCAGCAGTGTCGGTCGCGTTGTGTCGAAAGCTTTGTTATCGCGTGGGTCGGATGGCGTCCCTCCGCAAACCAAGCAAACCGTTCGGCGAGTGAGAGCCGGCGCGTCTGGATCAACTGGATATAGCGTACGTAGCGGTGTAGTCGATGATGTCACCACTTAGTTGACCCTTCCTGTCGATGGGGCCGATTTTATTTCCATGTTCGATCGGTGGCGAATGTAGAGCGCTCGGCATCAAGGTTTTCTTGTAGCACCCTTCAAATGACGCCGGCGACAGGCCGAAAAAGCCCCATTGGTCGTGCGGGCATCGGCGACGTGCGCGACGTTTGTGACCACTTCGTGCGCAGCGCAACCTGCGGTCGAGCGCGCCGCTCATTGGACGTACAGTAAGCCAGTCTCAGGAATGCCGATGAAGGCATGAAGATCGGGGCTGACGTACACGCAACAGTACTCGGGTCACAAGCCGGCATCAAGACGCGCGGGCTAGACGTGGACGAAGGGGTAACCTCGAGTGTATTTCATAGAGCATGATGTCCCGGACGGATTCCGTCGTAACTCGCTTGGATAAAACCCTTTAAACTCGGGGATAACGCCTGCGTCACGAAGTGACAGCGTCGACCGTTGCTACAGCGACCGGGTTGAGACGCGACTCCCGGGCAACCCGAAACCGACAAATAACGGAGGCATAGTGAGAACCTTCCTTGACGCGGGACTAGCCAAGCGAGGTCCGAGGGCAGTGGACGGCCCCACATAGCTGCCGCACGATCGGGCTTGCGATGTTGTTGTTGCGTTGGTGGAAGGCCGCAGGGCTTGCCGATAACCGATGTGCTCATGCGCGTAAGTCGTCACGAGCTCACGACTTGGAGGAGCTGGTGGAAATCGCCGTTGCTCCTGTTCAACTTTAGGATGACCGTCAACCGAGCGATTGACGCGTCGTCGAAAAGACTGTCGCGGTCCACCGACATGCGAAAATATTCGAGCACTTGGTTGAACCAGTAAACCAAGTAGGGCAAATCCTCCGCCTCCCATGACTGCCACGTCGTCAGTTCTTGAACAAAGTTGAACTTACGGTCCATGAGCAGCACCATGTCGAGGGTTGTGAAGGTGGCTGCAAATGTCCAGAGGGAAGTAATGGCACTGAGGACGTCGGCGATGGAAGATGGCTGTTTGGGCTTCGGGGCCTCGACGGAAGCTAAAACGTTTTGTATGTTGGGGATCCGCTCATTACCCAATCCATCCGCTCCACCTGACTGATCTGGGAAGCATGTATGATCGAGAGATTGAGTGACAAACTTATTTCCGAAAACGAAAATAGACCGCTAATCATGGCAGAGATGATTAATGTAGCGCGACAGTCCCACAACTCGCCTGGAAACTGGAAGAAGTCCAACACGGAGGCTGCTTATGAACCACCACTGGATGCGTAATAGGAATGTATCCTAATTGTTTCTTCAATTAAACCACGTGAACTGAATTTATCGATGACACTTCTTTCGTCGAAGTTATTAATATGTTAATTTGATCGCCATTTTCATCACATTGCAACTCTGTTGGCTATTGTTTTCTCTCCCACACCCTCAAGCCTTTTGCTAACGTTCAATAGGGCCGACTTCGTTCTTCATCGCCAAGTTTTGCAATTTTCAACTTGGTGTTGTCATTACTTGTCATTGGATATGCCATTTTTCAATACTGCACAAACTATGGCGCGTATCACATTGTTTTATATGAATGTGGAATTTGTCAGATACAGGCACATCAGTTGCATGGACTGTAAAAGAAAAACACGAAAGCTTCCGTATTCAACCGATTTTCGTGGCGCCATTTGTTCGTTCGATTCAACGAATCGTTCCGTTTCACAGAAGTGTACTTTGCACCAAAATTAGTGAAAATTCAAGTTTGACTTGGATACCTAAGGAAAAGGTGTTTAATGGAGGATAATGCAGGGAAATGGGATGGTCTTTCAAACAAAAGTGTTATTCCGTGTGAAAGTATTCGGCTCTTTTTCTGTTGCCAACCTTCACGTAAAAAGGTTTAGCAATGCAACTACAATGGGGAAACTCTAACCCTCACCCACGGAAAATTTAACCCGTGCCCATTTCCGCACCCATTGATAGCTTGACCATTATTGGGTCATATCCGGCTGAGTGTTCCCAACACGTTATAAAGGGACGACCTCGTAAGCTATATCTCGCCAAATGATCAACGGAATGACGTCTACTTCTCCAATATTCGTTAAAATAGCTTTAAAAGGTAGTCAGTCGTGCGAAGAAAGGTGCATGCAAAATGCAGAGCAGTTGGTCCAAGCGAGTGATGAGATCCAGCACCAAATAGCGCAATTTCAAGCTGAGTTGGGTTATTTGTTTCATTAGCGTTGGTCTGTTCACAACAACAAAAGCTCAAGTTAGTAGCTTGACAGCGCGCACGGGCATCGGCAGCCGATGTGTTTATGGGTGACAGGTAGTCATAAACCTCGTAGCGCATTCAACTTCAAATTCGTGATCTTAACTTGACCTTTTGGGCACATAAGACGTATTTGCTACCAGCATTAATATGCAGTGATGCACTGTCGTACAATAGCTTGTTGTGCACGGTATTGCTGAAATTTTCAATGTGGATATCCGTCGCATTTTCCCAATTGGAATCCTCTGTGATAGCCGACGCTCTAGTTCCTCCTTAATACGCTTCCATCGTAATACGCAACCATGACGCTGTCATCAAACGTGACGTTCATCCGCATACTTGAGTTTACGCGCGATAAATGAAGACTAATGACAGCACATTAAATCAGTTCTCTGGATCAACCTTCTTCGCCATAGTCGTCATCAACACCTCTATGACCCCTCTTGTATGAGCCTCCCCCAAAAGACTTCCAGAGATAGACAAGATCGAACTGTTTAACAAGATAACTCACATTTTGACGGAGCTTCTGCGACCTTTTCAAAAATGGCGACTAATCCAATACTCGGTATGCATTTGTGTGTAGCCATGACGTCTAGATTGTACACTCGAATCTTTACAGCATCTTTGTCTTAGCCCCCTCCCGTATTTGAAGTCGAAGATGTCACTCGCATACATCTCACTTGAAGGGTATCGAGACGCTGAGCTACAACGGCCAGGATACACACGGTCCTGGTTTGACGAAAAGACGACTTTCCCTCGGTGCCATGCAAATATTCCCACGAATAGGGGCAACAAGATCGGAAACGAGATCAATTTATGTACGGGGGAAAACGCTTGGGCTCACTTCGAAAGATTAGCGCAACGGTCCACCAACTAATTTAAACTGACACTGCATGATGTAAATGCGAGACGGAGCATCTCGGTCGCGGAGTTTCAAAGGTGTGGTTCGTAACGAGCTGATACAGAAGCTTCCACTCCACCTATCCTTTGACAGCGAAGTCACTAGCTGCAGCTTTTCCTATTTTTGTTGGACCAGTGGAATGACGTGAGTTAATTGGCAGCCAATTGCAATGTTCAAGGCACACCAAATTGCCCATATTTGATAGTTTCCTCCGTCTTATTAATGAGAACGTAGCGAGGAACTACAGTTGCCATGACTGTTTCCGAAAAACGCCACTTCCATGGCAGTTCCACAACGTTACTTCTTGGCTTCCCTTCCGAAGATCACTTTTTTGGTCCTGATCGTGCACCTCATTAGTGAGGCTAATGTCTTTAGCAACCCCTGAATTCCCATGCCGTTACGGTTGAGACGAATGACATCAGATCATGACGACGACATCTTTTTCCAATCTGTGAGCACATCGGAATCGGGTCACCATACCATACCATCCATCGCTCATCTTCCTGGTCGCTTCTGCGATTGTGATCTTGCCATTTTGTTATCAAAGGCGATCATGGCACGATTGGAAACAACGTATCAAGTGTGTGGAAAATATTTGGAATAACTGTATCAGAAAAGGTATGACAATGAAGTCAAGCCGTCAGAACATCGAGCCATGTATTGTTTTCAACTGACGAGCGCGCTGAAGTTGAAGCGATTATTGTCTGGTACTAGATTTTTTCTTCTCGAAAAAAAGGTCCCAATCGTCTGAGGTCGATGTGGAGCTATATTGTCTTTTAGTCAGACGACCTCTCTGGTGTCGCGATGAGGTCACAAGGCTAACTACCGACCATTCTTTTTCAATATATCAATTAAAGAACTACGTGTCTCATCGCACAAGAGGACCACATTGGGTTCCAGTCCATCGGCCTTGCGTAACGCAACGTACCATTTCAGCGTTGTTATGGTCGGACTTGTTAACACTTCGTATTCGTTGGCCTCGATGTTTGTCGCAAGGAAAGCGTCATCGCCTGCTTCTTTCTTTGAATGCCAGTATCGAAGCCAGTCGTTGTGTAACGCCTTCTCAATCTTTGGATCGTCTTCCCCTACAGAAGCCAGCACGTTCGTCACCACAATGCTATTGTAGTACTGAATGAGCCACTCCGATAGGGAAAATGTCGTTGTCGGATTTTTCACGGCATACTGGTCAATGTATTTGATGGCCACCCCAAGCGAATTCAGATCAGCGAGAGGTCTTCCATCAATCTCCAACCGTTTTAAGAGGTTGACTGGATCTAAATTTTCACTTCGTAATAAGAGAAGTTTCTGACACTGCTGCAATTTTTTTCGTGTAGAGATCTGGGTCTTTCACTCCTGATGAAACGATCGCTGCCAGCTTTTTCTCGCCGCCGAACACTGACGCTAAAGCCTTGATCTCTGTTTCTTGACTGTGACCCGCTTTTCGGATGGCTTAAACGTACCATGTCCAGACAATAAATTCAACTCGGCCGAAAGAATTTTCATCGTGAGGTATATTCATCAAGGGAAAAAAATAACGAGCCGAGGTTTCCTGGGCCATGTGCCAATTCGGAAGCTGATTGAACAGCTTCTTGGCGTTCACGGACGTTACAGAGTCAGATGGTTGGTGTGCAATATAAAGTGCTTTTGCAATCCAAATCTTCTCCATATTTATTTGAGAAATGCTCAATTAAGGCCGTTTTCTCGCCTGAGCGCTCACCAAAGCGTTCATGAACGGGCTATTTTAGTGTGTTCAATGTATTGTGATCATTTTTGCGACTCCTGTAACAATCCAAGTCCAGTCTTTCCTTCCGACTTCCACTTTTGCATAACTGCAGCGTCGCGTACCGATGCCTCCTCAACGAGATGAGCTACATTTCTGGCGAAAACACAACCCCTTTCTTCGTCGTCTTTGTTTATTGTATCGGCATTTATTAACGACCTCTTTGTCGTTGCATCATCACCTCGCGTATCAGCTAGCGGAGAAATGCCCCTCACACTCCGAAGTGATACAAATCGAGGTAATGCCAGCTCGAAAAATCGACGTCAAGGATTTTATGATGTATTTTTGTGCTTCATATTATTCGTACAGAGGATACGTTATTAAATGAACAATAAAGGTTGTTGAGGAGGAGACCTTCGTAGTAGACGGCAAAATGAATGTAAATATATTTTAATGCTCCTTAGTTCGCAAACCTATTGCTACTTTCAAGCCAGTCATTCTTTCGGAACTTCGAAGAACATTTAAGAAGCTTCTGACGTCATAACTGGTATCAAAGCGGTCCCTTACTGGTATATTATGGTGGTCATATTTAATATGCGGCACTATATCAACACTCCCACTCGCCGCTTATGCTATAAGCGCCTGGGTCCGATGCCACTAGCCAGCATCAAGTACTTGAGTCTCTTGCCTTGGTTAGCATGTCCGCCAACTGGTCCATCGTTGACACGTACTTGACAATGATGGTTTCTCGAGCCACATTCTCTCGGATGAAGTGATAACGAATGTCAATGTGCTTGGTTCTACCATTATATCCTGTATTATTGGCCAGCCCGATTGCACCTTGATTATCTTCCTAAATCTCCGTTGCTTCCACTTGTTGGTGGCCCAGATCTTTGAGCATCGTGCGAACCCACAAAGCTTCTTGAGTACATAGGCTAAGAGCTATGTCTTCCGCCTCAGCAGAACTCAGCGCCACCGTACGCTGATATTTGGACTTGAAAATTACTGGTGTACCACCAATCATTACCATTGTTCCCGATACCGAGCGTCGGTCATCGATGTTGCTGCCCCAGTCCGCGTCCGTGTATGCTGTAACATGCACTTCGCTGGTGCTACCGTCGTAGATAATTCCGTAGTTTCTTGTCGTCTTGAGATAGCGGAGTACGCGAATCGCAGCTTTCCAGTGTTGCTGACCTGGATTCTGCAAACATCGGGATAATTGTGTGACCACATATGCCACATCAGAACGCGTACACGTTGTGATGTATAACAAACATCCAATCAGAGATCTGTAGGGCTTCGATCTCATAGCGTTTCTTTCGCCCTCTGTAGTTGGCGATTGCATTTTCGACAACTTTAACCCCGATTCACATGGGTTCGTCACTGGCTTGGCATCTTCTTGGTTGAACCTTTGCACCACGTCGTCAATATACTGGGTCTGCCGAATCATGAGCGTGCTGCAATTTCGGTTGTGGTCGATCTCCATTCCAAGAATAAATTTGACCTTTCCCAAATCCTTCATCTTAAAAGAATCTTTCAGAGCCGCTTTCACCTCCTGAATCTCCTTGCTTGTCTTGGCAGCGATGATCATATCGTCAGCATATAGGCACACGTAGACGTAGCTGTCGTTTTTACATTTTACGTAGATACATTGATCTGCTCCGCTGCTACGAAACCCTATTTGCTAGAAAACAGCGTAAATTGTTTTGTTCCATGCACTCGCAGCCTGTTTGTGTCCGTAAATAGCCTTGTCTAGCTTGCATATTAAATTTTCAGTTGGATATTCCGGTCGGTACCTCCATGTACACCTGTTCCTTAAGGTCACTATTTAGGAACGCTGTATCCGCATCTAGCTGCTCGGTCACGTATCCCTTTGGAACAATGACTGACAGCACAACCCTTATGGAGTTCATGTTTGCCACTGGCGAGTACGTCTCAAAGCAGTCAATACCGAACTTCTGCTTAAATCCTTTTGCGACAAGCCGGGCCTTGTAGCGTGTCACCTGTCCGCGCTCAATGCCCTTTTTCGCAAACACCCATCGGCATCCAATTGGACGAACATCCATTCTCTTTGGTACTAACGTCCATGAACTATTCTCTTTGTGAGCCTTGAGTTCCGCGCTCATCGCCTTCACCCACTCTTGAGCATCATCGCTGTTCATTGCTTGCTGATATGTTGTTGGGCATCGTCCGCCTCGCCAACATTAGCAGCGTAAGCCAATACTGCTTCGGCTATAAGTCCTTCCTCGTCAATCCTTGCACGCTTTGAAGTTGGCTGATCGTCACTTTCTTCCATCTTTTGTTCTTCGTCATTGCCCAAACCATCCTCTAGAAAAATTATGGGCTCGCGCGGTCGTCTCATTCGATCTGGTCTAGGTTGAAACACTATTCTGTCTTCATTGAATTCACGATTAGGCTGGCTGTATGGTTCTAGCTCAAAACCAGTCCTTGATGGACTAAGAGACGAAGGAAGATGAGGTATGTTAACTTCTCGCCCTGGTTCTGCATCATTCATCTCTACGTCCGGGGCATCAGACTCAACGCCTTCCATGGGTCCTTCCGGCGTAGGCTGATTTGGATTGTTGGGCTCAATTACATCCCCAGATTCCTTAGTTACATGCGTGATCGTCACTTGCTGTGGTGAAGCTGTGGAGTATATTCCGTCCACTTCACGCTCGTCAAGTTTAACTGAGCGTATCACCTTGACCATGATGCTCTCCAAGTCAAACACACGATACCTTTTTGCGCTCTCCGCATACCCAAGAAACAAACACCTGAAACTCTTAGGATCAAGTTTCGATCGCTTGGCGTCATCAACATGAGCGTAGCCATGTGATCCAAAGACACGTAAGTGTCCGAGCTCCGGCTTTTGCTTAAAGCCTACCTCGTATTAGAAGAGCGGTTGATGAGATACACAGCTGTACTAACTGCTATTTCCCACCATTCAGTAGGAATTCTCTTGTAGTGCAGCATGCTTCGTGCCTTTTCCATTATTGTGCGATTTATTCGCTCTGCTACTCCGTTCTGTTGAGGGCTGTATGGCACGGTACGCTGATGCATGATACCACTTCTGGCACAGATATCATTCACCTTTTTGTTTACGAACTCTTTTCCGTTGTCCGATTGAATGCATTTCAAACGTTCACCCCATTGATTTCGTAGAATGCCTTGAACTCATTCAACTTTGCGGCTACCTCACCCTTGTTCTTCATGAAGTATGCTACCACATAACGAGAAAAATCATCTTCGAACGTCATCACATATCTTGCACCACCCTTTTGAGAGCGTATTCATTGGTCCCAAAACATCCGTGTGTACGAGCTCCAGCACACGTGATGTCTTCGTTCTCGACCGTGACGGGAACAAATCAACTGTTTGCTTGCCCTTCATACATCCACAGCACACTTTTTCAGTGCTTTTCTTGACAGCCGGTATGCCGTTCGTGGAACGCTGTGTCTCGATCAAACCACTATCTCCAGGGTGTTCCAAGCGAGCATGCCAAAGCTCCCACTCAGTATTAACCCCAGCATATTCCACAAAGCGAGCCTCTTCTTGCTCGCAGTCCAGGATATACGCTTTGCCGATTTTCTTTCCGGCCGCAATCGCCTTTGAGTTTGCTGAAATTATGCAAGAATTTTGTTTGAATTCCACATGCTTACCGCGTTCGACTTATTTTCCAACCGATAAAAGCCTTCTGTCTAAGTCAGGGATGTGGAGCACCTCCAACATCCGAATTTGCTTTCCGTTGATACCCAACAAATGAACCGTTCCGGTACCAGCCACTCGGAGTTTCTTGCCATCCGCAATGGTTACGACCATCGCCCGCGTTGCTTCTGTATATTCAAATAAGTCATTGCGATAAGGCGTCATGTGCGATGTTGCGCCACTGTCAATCAACCACCCGGCTGACGGATCTTCATCAACGACAAAAACCGCGTTTTCATCGTCATCTCTCTTGTTCTTTCTTGGACAGTCTTGCTTCATGTGTCCAATTTGATCACAGTTAAAACACTTTCCCCTGAAGCCACTGTTCCTCTTCTTCGCATCGTTGCCCTTGCGACCGTTGTATTTGCCGACTTTTCCAACTTTCCCGTTCTTGATTCTACCACCATACGAGGTAGCCTTCAACGCACGCTCCGTGGCCTCCTTCTTTTCACGTCGCTCGTATTCCTTAAGAAGTTTCTCCTTCACTTCCAGCAAAGTGATGTCTTTAACGTTTTCCACAATTGACGAGATTAGCTCGTATTCTTCCGGCAAACTACTCAGGAGAATAACGAGCTGTCGAGCATCATCAAGCGGTTCCCCGAGGGTTTGCAATCCCACAATCAGCTCGTCAAAGCTATCCAGATGCTTCGCCATCGTCGCACCACTCTCCATCTTGAATTCGTGCAGTCGACGAGTCATTGCTACACGATTGTGCATCGTCGACCGGTTGTAGAACTCGCGCAGTGTGCTCCAGGCTTGGATGGCCGATGTTGCTGTTCTGATCTTTGTGTGATGCTCTATTGCAACACCTTGAGCAATAATCCCAAGAGCCTTCATGTCGTTAAGCACCCATGCCTCTGTCATTTCCGACTCGGCCTTCACTACTTGAATGTGTGCCAGCAAACCCTTTCTTGCTAGCGTCATACGCATCGAAAATTCCCAGTGGAAGTAGTGTCGTTTCCCAAAACGACTTCAGCTTTCTTTCTGGCCATTGTGTAGGACATGGGGCGTTGGCACAACAGCGGGTCTTGAACCGAAGTGCTGACCTTCCGTTAACCAAACTGACTTATTACCGAAACGAGACGATTTATCGTCAATTAAGACAACGTTCTCGATAACGGCGGCAGTACTATTGGCCCGGTAAGATTTACAGCCAATGAATAGTCCCTGCCCTCACAAAAGATTGGGACTTACGAATGGGCTCTCCTAAACACTGCTCTTGAGCGGCGGCGGCGTGGACGGCGGCGCTGCGGGGACGGCAGGCGCGGAGGAAACGAGAGCGGTCGTAGGTGGAGCTTGCGGCTGTTAACCTGTTGAGGAGGAGACCTTTGTAGTAGTCGGCAAAATGAAAAGTAAATATATTTTAATGGTCCTTAGTTCGCAAACCTATTGCTACTTCTAAGCCAATCATTCTTATGGAACCTCAAAGAACACTTAAGAAGCTTCTGACGTCATCTAATGACGTCATTAGGATGACGTCATAACCGGTATCAAACCGGTACCCTACGGGTATACTATGCTGGTCGTATTTAATATGCGGCGCTATATCAACAGAAATGATGAAGAATCAAAAGCTATTTGTCGATGTTGTGAGAAGACTTAAATTGTTCGGTGAATATATCTGCGAAGACAATGTGGGGATACTCTTAGCGTTGCGATACCTCCGGAGTCTAGAAGTACTGAAATTTTTCGAGCAAGATCCTTGTTTGGAGTCCATGAGACGCTTAGTGAAAGAGAATCCTCGTCTTACAGAGCTAAAATTCGCTCACTGCAGCCTAAGCGATTGTGGATTTGCTCATCTTTATACCACACTGGCAAAACCAATTTCTGCAGTGGAGAAACGTATGGACGCATGCAGAATTACAGTATTAGAGTTTGCCTCGGTAGACATTCAACCTGAAGGATATCGCATGTTGGTAGCACTGGTGGGGGAGATGCCACAATTGTTGCAGCTGAGAGTGAAAAACTACATCCAAAATTTTGACAAGAAGTTGCTCGTCAATGCAGCACTTCGTCTCCCAGCGTTGCAGCGACTCCTCTTAGAGAATAACATGGTAGAAGATGATGCAATGGTTGGGCTCGCCAAAATACGAAAACCGCTGGCTTTACGGCAACTATGTCTTAATTCCAACAATGTATCGTTCAAAACAGTTGAAGCAATCTGCCGAGCAAGCATGGATGGTGTGCTCAATCTGGAACGTCTTGGGCTTGGATACAGTCTGGAATGTTTTGGGCTTGGAAACAATAGGGAAATCCATAATCCAGCAATACATGCTTTGACATCAATGCTAGCGTCTCCAGTTGCTGGATCGGCGTCGGTATTGACTCACTTGAACTTAAGCGGCTGCGGTTTCGGTCTCGACGGTATCACCAATTTGCTGCTAGCGCTGAGCCACCACAAGACACTCACGCACTTGAATGTTGCGTGGAATGTTTTCGGCGTTGGGTTTGGTGATGTCCTGGCTGAATTTCTATTGACTAACTCCTCCGTCACCCACCTAGAGGTAGGTTATGTCCATCTGTCTCAAGCTGGTGTATCTGCTCAGCTGTTGACAGCGCTTGAAAGCAATCTTAATCTCACGTCTCTATCGCTGGTGGAAAATCGGTTGGGTAATGGTGGTGCTTCTGCAATTCTTGGTGCACTGATAAAACGGGCTCAAGTGAAGCCATTCATGTTTGTTGACTTAAGCAATAATGGGATTGAATTGGAAGGGCTGAATATGATAGCAGACATCTTGGAAGGCTTCACCAAGGGTAATCGGGAGACACAAGCTGGTAGTATACGTTCTGTGGACAGTGCCAATGGACGAGATGAAGTGGACGTCACGTCTAGGAAGCGCCAACGAATCGATAGCTCTGACGAGGACCAACGCTCTTCGTTGTCGCAGTGCGATAACATCGTACCGATTCTTGAGCTGTGTCTGTCAGATGATATGATTGAAATTCACGAAGGCCGACGTGAATACACAGCGCTGATCAAGTCGATCCAACGCTGCGTAGGCCATTTAAAACATATTTTTTTTTCGGGATTGACAATAAAAATATTACATTGATTTGGGAAGGTTTGCAATCAAAGGGAACAAATTCCCAAACTTAAATGGTGGTTTGAGCATGCTTAAGTGTTAGATTTGCAATCAAAGGGAACAAATTCCCAAACTTAAATGGTGGTTTATGCTTAAGAATTCTAAGTAAGGTAAACTGCCAATTTGGGGCCTCCTGCCAATTTGAGGCCGCTCCTGGTTTTGCCCAATAAGCGTTGACAAAAAATATTTCAGCGTACCAATTGGTAGAAATAAACAAAATGACAGCGTACCGATTGGTAGATTTGTTTTTGCTAATATTAAAAGGGATAGGTGTGGTAAAGGTGATACAAAAACTCATATAAAAAAGCGGCCCCAAATTGGCATTTCGTACTTTTGCGAGACGCGAACAGAAAGAGTTAATATTTTTGATGCATTAGCCCATTAGCGATAGATAAATGGCTATAAAAAATCCTGATTAGTTGGTCTTTTACCCAATATTTTTTTTGCGACAGATTATAAATAGGAGAAAAGTTATGACTACAACAGTGTATAGAAATTAAAGAGGGCCCCAAATTGGACAGTTTACCTTAGTAGTAAAATATAGTCTAATTAGTCTTAACTATTAGCTACTATAAACATTAGTAAAATCTTGGTTCAGATATTCTGGATGAGTTTCCTTCATTTACTTCCCAGCATATGTCTTGCAATAGGTCGTCGACGCCAGGATCCGGGGCTGGTGGGTGATTATAAATGCACTGTAGACTGATTCTCAGTCGAATCCCTTCCTCGCGTGTTGTGTAGCACTTTGACGCATACTCCGCCACCGCTTCCACTTGGGCCCGACATTGGTGCCAAATGAAATCCAAATGCTCGTATGCGTCCTTCACTTTACCCTGAAATATTGCTTGGTTACGTAACTGCCATAACCATGCCATGCCAATCCCGCAAAGCCCTTTCCATAGCCGGTCAAATACTGCGCGGTAAGCATCATCAAACCATCCATGTAACTTCATCATCGCCTTCTTTATATTTGAGCCAATCGATGGCGCTTTCCGCGATACCACCGCTGCTTGAAAACTTATTATACTTGCATCCGGTACGATCTTTCCACACCAGTGCTGTATCAAACGTTTCCAGAATGCTTGATCTCTTTGGCATTCCCACAGCACATGACAGAGGTCCGTCTTCGTACTTGTACAGCGGTCGTCAAGGTCACATCTATTGAGGTACTGGTCTCTGATGTAGAAGGTATTCAACTGCATCGTGGCGACTCGGAACTGTACCCAAACTTGATAGTTAGTCAACATATTTTCATGGTCCCATACCTGATTGGGTTCGACGTCCTGAATATTCTTCCACCACGAATTTTGGCTACAGTGCTGTCTCCACTTTCCCAGTAATGTCGTTAATTGTGGCGCAACCGCTTGAAAATATAGCTTCCTGAATGACTTTCGAAATCTATTCCAGATCTTCCTGATTGGCGTCTTCCTCGCTATTTCCCATCCTATCAGGTGTAAATCCGGGTGAAACCGAAAGACGACTTGTTCGCCTGGGATTGTATCCCCATCGGAAGTGTCTATGTTTTTCATGGCAACGACCTTCCATATGATTCCATCTCCCTGTTGCTGCACACGCACCTCCGCCTCCGGGGTCGTCCCTTTCCCGATGACTAGTCCAGGAGCCATTACCTCCCACGCGAAAGTTTCCAGACAAGTCGGCCCTTGGTTGAGTTGTATCTGCTCCACCTCCCCAATATGGTGGCCTACTGCTACTCGAGGTGACGCCAATATTATCGCGCACAACCATCGTCCCACTTTGGCTCTTGTATGTGACAATATATGCTGTCCCTGTACCTGCCAAGCAAACGTAGTTTTTGTTAGTCGGACAATTCGTAAATCTCGTATGGTTACAGGAGGAATGCGATCATATTTCCAAGCAACTAAATTAGCCGCCCTCTCTTCTCTTATCCAGGGATTCGAAGCCCAGGCATATGTTCCCCAAAAGGGTATCATCGACTCCGGCAGTAATCCATGATGCGGAATGGCATCGATATCCAGTGTAATGTGTATCGTATCATCTCGTATTAAACCGAGCCCTCTCCCCTCCAGTCGGGCTTCCATGTCATGCACTACCTTGGGAAGATACTGCTTGGTGTACTTTTGTAACTGATCAGTCGTTGCCTCCCTCGGTCCTAGCCACTCCATGATTGTTCTCGCGATTGACTTCGTTCTACCTGGTGCATATGAAAGGCCTGCTTTACATACTGAACAACCTGAACACGGCGTTATTACTTGACCTGACACCAGTGGAGATCCTATTCCCGATAAGTGCATCCATGCTTGCTGATATCCGTCCGGAGCCGCTATAAGCCATTGACACGCGAGTTTCAAACGTTGAACTTTCAGAGCCACTGGGATTGAAATTAGTCCAACTCCCCCAGCCGCATGAGGGGTGAACAACAGTGTCGGCGAAATCTTGTGTCTGCCTTTTTCCCCAGATGTACTGTTTCTCCAGATGAAACTTTTCTGCATGTATACCAGTTCTTGTACTACCTAAAAAAAATAGACGGGATTGCAATCACATTAAACAATTGTACTCTATCCATAAACGCAGTTCCACATTCAGTCGCGGTCGCTAAGCGTCGTTGTACACTACGTAGTCGCAATGCCCAATTCACCGTTGGTAAATTCGCCCATCCAAAGAAATATCCTAAATACCGGACGGTTTCTCCCTCTGGTAAAACCGGTAATGTGTACCATGTTTTTGGTACAAAATCTGAATTTAGAAACACAAATTTACTTTTGAGTGGTTGTACCTGTAAACCCGACAAATCACCAAATCGTTGCACGAGAGCCATTGCAATCGGCACTTGGTCCGCATGCTTAAGGGATATCGTAGAATCATCTACAAACGCTGAGAACCGGTGAAGCAATGAGATATTTTTTGGTACGGGCTGTATTCCTTGTAACTGTTGTTCTTGAAGCAGAGCCAAAGCTAACGGCTCCACCGCTAGGATAAATAACAGAGGAGCTAGGGGGCAGCCTTGTCTAATTCCGGATCGTACTTGTAATGGCTGTGAGAAATCGTTATTAACCAAGAATTCCCGCCGTTGTACCATCGTGAATTCTATGCATAAGATCTATAAATCGTTTCCGAGAAGCCAAACAGACGCAAAACTAGAAACAAGTACTTCCTGTCCACCGAATCATACGCCTTGCTAAAGACGAGAAAGAGAATACCACCACTCTTCGCCGCCGACTGTTTTTCCGTGAATTTGTATGTTTCGAAAATAGATTGCATCATTACCACTGCTTTATCCATTCTCCGTCCTGTAACAAATCCCTGCTGAGTCTCTCCGATTAACTGACCTAAAAATGCTTGTAATCTTCGCGCGAGAATTTTTGCGAACAATTTATACCCCGTCGTTAACAACGAGATGGGTCTGTAGTCTAAAGCGTTACAGGAGTCACATTTCTTACGCAAGGGAATTACTACAGCCTTTAAAAAGGATTGAGGCGGTGTGACTCCTTCAAGTATTGCGTTAAACAGTTTCGTAAGTGGACCGACTACCATTTCAGCAAAATCTTGGTAGAAGTCGTTGCCTAAACCATCATGTCCCGCGGCATTTCTCCTTTCTATCCGTCGAATTGCCCATTCCACGTCCTCTTCTTCTATCGCTGCCATCAGCGTTTCATTTTGTACCGTCGTGACTCTTCGATCTGGCGGGATTTGCATAAATTGGTCTACTGCCTCACGCAGCTTGTCGCTTCTGACGTTTCTATGGCTGAAACTTAGAATATTGTTCCAAGTTACCGAAAATTTATCCGGAATCGATAATGATGCTGAAAAAGGCTCACTAGCCACTGCCTCTATTTTAGATACAGTCTGGTCACGTTCCCAGACCGACGCTCTTTTAAAGAGCCAACGCACATCTGCTGCTGTTCGATGCAATCTTCCCCCTCAACGAAATGATCGTTCTTTGTGTATTTCCATCGAGATCGCTTGAACTAATTGCGTTCTTGTTCTTGCATTGTCTCGTCCAATGTTCTGTATATGTCGTAATCTTCGTTTTCTTCTTCGGGCTGTCTTCCGTCTCACTTTATATATAATATCGCGACAATTATTTATCCAATGATCCCAGCTGACTCCATCAGTAATAGTGCTTGCGTTGTCTGCAAGTCTATCCATAATAGTCATTCCCGTCTGATCCTGAGAAGATCCTGGAAAGGGATACGGCATTTTTCTGTGTTTTAATCGCCGTCTCGATTCACTGGGATCCTTCAGGCATAGTATAACTTGGTTGTGGTCCGACAGAACCGGAGGTGGCTCCACCGCAACCCAAACTACCCAGCTTCTCCAGTTTTCTGTGACGTAAAACCTATCTATCCGACTGGCTAAGTCGCCTCGCCAGTACGTATAATGTTCAGCTGGATCAACCACATAATCTTCCGTTGCTGGTATCATGAGAAGTCGTGCATCCCACATCCGCCAAGCGTTAATCAGTCGAATCAGAGATAAGCTTTCCGGCTTTATGGATCTGTCGCCCCCTAATCTGTCTAAGGTCGGAGTATCGACGCAATTGAAGTCCCCTCCCAGAATACAGTTTTTTGGTCGTCTTTCAAAAAGAAGTCTTAGATTACCGAAAAAAAATTCTCGACACTTAACATCACTTGACGGACCATACACATTTATGAGCAAACAATCATTCCAATACACAATCATGACCCGGTTAGTCCACTTGTCAGGTGCAAATGGCTTAATCTGGTCGGCAATATCTGGACACACTAAAATCGCAACACCACCTTGCTTCTAGGTATGTATACTCCAGTAGGAAAGAATCTTATTTCTCCCCTTTGCTCCTCACATAGCTGCCCAGTGATTTGATAATTGGTCCTTTACTTCCTGCGAAACCACATGCGTCTCTTGTAGTAATATTATTTTTGCCATATAATCTGTACTGCCACATCTCCACGCTTGAACCAATCCGAGATATTTTTGTGGACAAACCCCCGTACATTTTGACTTAATAGTATCTCCATTAATTGCACACTTGAAGTTGATATCAGTCCATCTGCCGACGTGAATTCCATATCTTTCATTACTTAATGCTTCGTAAAGATATCTAGACTGCCCAGATGGTAGTATACCGTTCTTGGTAAAGTGTCCCGTACAGTGCCCTTAGTATCGCCCTGGATCAGCCTGATCCTGTTCCTCCAAGGTTTCGGGTGGAGACTTTGCCCCTCTATACCTGGGTGGGTCTTGTCTTGGTAGATGAACCTGAAGAATGTTTTCCACGCAGCTTGTTCTCCTTTCTCTATTGCTGTTGCCATCACTGCATACTCTGGGCTGAGTTCCATCAATTTTATATGACGTTGAAGTAAACAGAGAATAGTATCTGTCGGATTGTAGTTTTCCCCAATCATTGCCGCTATTTGTTCTGCGAATATATGTGAAACTAACAGCTGGGCTGCAAGAGGTAACACCTGCCTCGGAGCTAGTAGCTTCAATATACCATTACCTCCATAATGAATTTTTCGTAAACATGACCATTCATGCGAGCTGTTCAGGATTGCGTGTTTCTGCGCTAAAGCTTTCCTTACTATGTACCGTTTCTCCCACTCCTGGAACCATTTCCCAGGTAAGTTCACTAAACCTTCCCTCTTCCCTGCTGCAATGACTTCCATCCAGCACTGATGCCTCCAAGTTTTCGTAAGCTCCACTAGAACACTGGAGTGGACACTATCCAGAATATAGTGTGAGCCTGGGACTGCCTTGATCAAATGTAATAATCTATTATGCTCCAATCGAGCCGCTTTTATCCACAAAGTTTTCGTTGAACTGACGTAAGGAAAAGAAATTCCAGTTTTCTCCTCCCAATTCTCTAAGAGCGTATGCCATGCTACTTTAAAATCATCCAACGACAAATCTTCCATTGTAGAGTTTGATTCACTGGCCATCAGCTCATCAATTAATTCTCTCTCAACTGGTAATATTTCCATGTCATCCGGTTGATCTTTCTGATTTGTCCGACGACAAACCCGCTTCGACAACGGACTCTCTCCATCTTCTGAGCCTTGTGTCTCCTCAGAACTTGATAATCTGTCGGATTCCTTGTATTCTGATTCTGATAGAGAACCATCAGTGATTTGCATATAGTCTTGATCAGCCTGATTATCTAACCATACTTTGTTATACCATTGTTGGAGAATGGGTTTAGATATTTGATATTTTTGTAGCAGCCCTGTGCACGCAACTGGATCCGCTAGATCCGCTTTCATCAAACATTCCTGTTCGGGGAGCGACAACTTAGATACTGTATCTGCTAGAAAATGCAATAATTCGCACATTCTTTAGTCAGGATAATGTCTGTAATCTCACACTTCAACCCGTGATGGATTGTCGGTCCATCTAACCTTTCCAAAAAGTCGTCCATATCTCCATCCCAGTTTTCCGGGTCCCATGGTGAATGACACCCATAGTTCGTCATCGTACCTTCCCCACTCAACACCTTCTCTTGAGAAGGACTCACTTCTCCCATTTCTGACGAGGTGACAACGCCCACCGCACCTTTTACATCGTCATATGTTTCATCACTGCTATCGTCTTCCATATTAATGTCCTCTGACAGGCCCCTTCGTTCTCCGGCTAGTAGTGCTGAGTAGTGTTGGCCGCTATAAACTAAAATTAACGGCCTTTTACCATCGTTAAAATCATTATCATGCTCGTCATACAACATGCGCATTCTGTCATAGAATACATCCACCGTGATGGGGTATTCCCCGCTAATTTGATAGCTTTTTCACCGAATCGTTCTCGTTTCTGGTGTAAAATAATTTAATCCTGGCCGTTTCGCCCCCGGTGGCTGACTGATGACGTAAATGTCTCTCTGAAGCATAGTGCTTATCGACATCAACGTGCCGTTACTCCCCCATGAGGATCTCGGGATCGTGTCCGTTACTCTTGAACTACTCTTGGCAAAATCCGCTAAATACTCCATAAATCTTTTCTTCGATTCTTTGGGAGATATCCGTGAATATCCCCGGCCTAATTCCATTAACGTCATTTTCCGCCCTTCCGGCGAAAACTATACATCAAAATCCATTAGAGCTCTCGCTAGACACCCCTCCTTCAGATGTTTTGTCATGGACTCCAATAAATCAACATTATCTTTCAAATTGTCAGAGCACGTTAAAGCTTGACACACTGTATACAGTTGACAATTTCCGGTGGCCGGCGTAACTGTAGGCTTCAGACCCAATATGTTGATCACTTTTTCAATTGACGACAAATCTGGTGGTGACGAATCGTTTACTTTTGCCGGTTTTAGGGGTTGAATCGGCCCTTCCTCAATGTCCATTGTTTGCATCACCTCGGTGAAGTACGTCTTATTTCTTCCTTCCAGCATTAGCAGGGTGCTGGCTTTCTTCTGCATGATTGACTGCTGTTTCACCTTCTCCATCTTTCTTTCTTGTTTCTCTCTTTTTCGCTCCTGATTGGTTCGCTTTTTATCCTTTGGCGCCGTCTTCAATTCCACTCCTGATTGACTGTTCCGCTGGTTCAGGTCAGGAGCTTTTGATTGTTGTATCGCTGCCTTTAAACTTGACTCTAGTTGTGGGGGAGGGGCTTTTTCCTCTTCTCCTTCATGTGGGGTAGTTGTCTCCTTCCCTCTTCCCTTCTTTCTCGCGACTGTTACCCATTGCGACGTGTCCATGTGCGTCTGTGTGCCCAGACTACCTTGTACATGT
>MIQA02023063.1:0-32024 GCA_001887855.2 Sclerospora graminicola | reverse complement strand
CTCTGATCTCGTCCATAACTTGCTCCAAAAGTGTCGGATAGGGTAGAGAAGTCTCCTCGTCTTGCTATTACTTTAATTGTCGGACTTCTTAGGTGTATTGTGACACTATCATGGTCCGAGAATCCTAACGGCCGGCTAGTTTCTACCCATTGAACCCAACGGTACCTTGAATTTGAAATATAGAATCAGTCAATTCTACTCGCCATTTTTGCTCTCCAGAATGTGAATTGGACCTCTGCCTCCACAGAGTCCGTATCTCATAAAGAATGTCGTACTAGCGCAGCGTCGTGCATCTCCCAATCTTCCACGAGTTGTGTGAGGACTGAACTCTCCGTCATGACTCCTCTCTGTCCACACAAGCGGCCCAGTGTCGGTTGTTCCACACAATTAAAGTCTCTAAGTAATAATCCGTCTCTTGGATCCAAGCATATACGCTTCCGAAAAACTCCTCCCGCATCGTTGCTATGTCTGCTGGTGCATACACATTTAGCACCAGCAATATACAGTACAGACCTGGACAGAAAGATGTGACGCAAACAATTATATGACAGTCTACTTTCTAGGAAGGGCTCAATACAAATATTTTGACCAATCATGCAACGGCAATGTGTAGCTATCTACTATATCAGCAAAGTGTTGCACGGCGGCCACCACTAGCAAAGCACAATCGTTACTATGAAATCCGCAGCTTTAACGTATTCCATTATTTTCGCTTGTTACACAGGAAAGGTTTGACACTAGGGCATCATAACGTCTGCCAATATACGTAGTGCTATGTTGTTAAGTTATAAGTGTTGATGATTTATCGTAAGAAGTATTAGCGTGGCCCCTATACTCTACCCGGTCAGGCATCCTGCCGGTCGCCCTGCCGGGTAGACCAAACAAACGTATCGAAGCCTCATCGGCGCAGGCGGGCGCGGAGGCGGCGGGAAGGGATAAACCGAAAGCCAATCGGCGCGCTTGGTGATTGAGGTTGCGGGGCTGGGGAAGGCGGGAGCTACCCGGTCGGGCAGCCTGCCGGCACCCAGCCGGGTAAGCCAATCAAACGGACAGAAGCTTATACGTGGCGGCGGGAGCGGGGGCGGCGAGAGGGGAAGAAGCGAAAGCCAAACGGCGCGCTTGGGTGCTTGGCGATGGGTGTAACATGGGTGGCGGGGCTTGGAGGGGGTGGCCTGCGTGCCCGTGGTCGTTGTTGTCAAAACAATTTAACTGCCCTATACCCAGACCAAGTATAGGACCGGAACCATCTTCATGCCCTTGGAGGGTCAATTTTCTCTTTGAAAATTTTTGGCCCGACCCCCAAAACGACGCGAAAACTCGGTCGGGGGACGGGCCTGCTCTTCAGAGCTATAGGGCTCAGGGCGCTCCACGAATTGGGCGCTGCGGGTGCTAAACCCGTGCCCAAAGTTGCGCCATCCAAATCGCCTGCAATGCCGATATATTGCACCGCGAGATAGCCGTCCGTGCCCCCATTTTCGGACTCGAAACGGGGGCAAAAGTGTAATTTCTAGTGAGAATGTAAATTTTGACCAATCGCATCGGCCTTGAACTACAGCTACAACTGCTTATATGCCATTGCATCCTATTGGCTACAAATAGACTAACCCGAATATTTGTCACACACTTTTGTCCATCTTAATTCTATACGTTAGCGCAAAATCAGGTGTCACATTTTTTCGTCCAGGTCTGTATCGAGTTGGCTCCATATATATATGGAAATGTATGCCAGGATTGGTGCCGAAGAAGCTGTCACCTGCAGTGTAATGGCGACCCCCCCCCGCGAGGCTTCCAAAGGCGAATTGAGTGCCCTGAAGTTAAAACAGAGCTACAGTTGCCTATCCGCGCTTGCCGGACCCATGAGCATCCAAAGCTCAATTACGAAAAGCGATTCCATAAGAACCTAGGTGTCGAAGTCATGCCCTTATAGACAGTATGACTGATACAGTGGAAAAACCCTAACTTGTCTGTATCTCTAGAGAGGTTTACCCATACTTTTCCTCTCTGTCCTAAACTAGTGAGCACAAACCACTCAGCGCTCATTTACAGCGCCACGTTTACTTAATTTATTATACTTTTCCTTTTAACCCTAACTACGTTCTTCCTTCGTGGTCTTCTCCGTCTCCTCTTTTTCCAAATCTGCAACGCCGAGAACCAATGTCTCGACATTCACATTAGGTTATGAGCCCAACCCTTACGACGCGTCTGACATACTCCGCGAAGACAATTACTTCGTGTGGGAGTTTAACGCGCGAATGAAATTGGCCAAAAAGGGATTGATTGAGCATATCGATGCTCTAAAGGCCCCCGCGGATTATGGCGCTTTGGTGTCAGGTTGGAAAGGCAATGGCATGCGGGCCTTCGCTATTGCGACGACCATAGTTAGCCCCACTTTACAGTCGATGATGAGCATGACTACCTCGACTGCTGGGCATGGGAAATAATAAAAAAATCTTTTTACGACAAAGTGTACACAATAGAGTACAACAGCAGCGACAGCTGCACGAATTTCGATTACCGAAAGGTGGTAATATGATGAAGCACTTTCTGCGATTTGACGAGCTGTGCATGACTATGCAAGATGTGGGACGGGAAATTTCTCCTGATGAACATCAGGTGATACTGCTAGGTAGTCTGACGGACGGCTACGAGCAGATAGTAAAGATCATCGAAAACATGCCTGGCATGACACTGTTTCAGGCAAAGGAGATGCTGTGACGTGAATTCGACAGCATAGCACGAAAAGAAAGTCAAAAGGTTGCGTTACGGACTACGCAAACATCGAAGTCAAAGTTGGTACCACGACTAAAGTAGAAAGGACAAGGTTATGGGAAAATGCTTAAGTATGGGCATAAGCGTCAAGACTGCAGAAGTCAGGAAGAAAAGAAAGGACGTGAAGAACAAGCATTTTCAGCGTCAAGTGGGTATTCGGATGGGTTGTTACTGGACAGTGGTGCCAGTAGTCACATGTGCCCACGCAAAAACGAGTTTATGGATATTCGCCCATTGGAAACCCCAGTTAGAATAATCATTGCGATTAGTAGCGAAGTTATCGCAAAAGGGGTCGGAACAGTACGAGTAGTACTTAAAAGCGGGAAGACAGTACGAACTGATGATACTTGCTGGGTTCCGGATTTGGATAGAAGATTGTTATCCATATCAGCACTGTCGAAAAAAGAACATGTTACGTTCACAAAATCGAAGTGTGAAAGGAACGATAAGGCGATCGTTTCCAGTGTTGCACAACGCAACGAAATGTATATCCTAGTGTGTGTGGTCCGATTGAGTAAGCTAACGCGCGTGAAGAGAATAGACTACAAACGAACTCGGTGAAGACAAGCCTTGTCTAGACCATCTTCCATTACAGGCGATGAAGAATTTACATAAATTACATATATACGTCAACGGCTTCAAGTCTCAGCAACTACCGGATCAAGAAGAACAAGAAATATTGGAAGGGTGCATGTCGAACAAGTCAGGCATCAAACCTTTTCCAAAATCATCATATGGAGAAATCAAAATTAAAGTTGTACTGGAGATAGTTCACAGTGACGTGATGGGTCCAATGGAGACTAAGTCACAAGGAGGTTCAAAATACGTAGATACGTTTATCGATGATTTCTCAAGGTATGTAGTAGCATACAACATTTCAAACAAATCAGAAGTAGTGGATCGGTTCCTAGAATTCAAGGCTCTTATGGAATATCAAGTATAAAGTGTATAAGAACCGACAATAGAAAAACGTATATGTACAGAAGGGACTTTCGCAAGAAGTGGGGGCTATACCATAATCTAGTCAAATGAGGAAACTACTTGACAAAAGTGGGGGCTATTTGATTGGAAGTGGGGGCTTGTCTGATTTCGGGTTGGAGCCCCCACATTTGTCAAGTAGTTTCCTCATTTGACTAGAAGGCGCCTGGCTTGCATTTGCAACGTCGCGACTTCGGGCTCACACATGCAGTTATATTCAACGCGGTGCTAGTTCGGACGTCCTACGTCTAGACCCGTGCCCTTTTTTCTATGCGAGTATGGGTGTGTAGCGAGTATGGGTGTGTAGACCTGCAAATTTGCGCCGGAATTGCGGAGGTTCTGCTCAAAACACAGGGAGGCGGAAGCGCAGAACACAAGGGAATTGAGCAGGAGTGTCGGATATTTGCGCAGAACTCGACGAGGCCTGCGCAAAACTCGAAGTGAAATCGCCATGAAGGCTCATGGCAATGAATCGGATATGTACGTACCAGATGCTAGTCTTCCGGGCACGTACGCCGGTTGTGGCCGCATCGCGAGTCATGAGGAGCACGGGCAGAAGGTTCTCGGGATCGACGGATCGCTTATGAAGCACGGCGTGTACAAGAAGGTGATGTTGATTCTTGTCGGCCGCACAGGAAACAACACCAACATCATTCTTTCCGTCGCGTTTTGCGAGAGCAAGAACGAGGAGAACTGTGGCTGGTTTTTGTCAAACGCCAGGCTAGCAAGCGTGAACTTCTAAGGCATCCCCGTTTCTTCGTATCGCGGCCGCGTGCTCTCCAGAACGCACATCACGACGAAATCGTCCGCTTCTATACACGGCACATCGTTGATAGCATTTCCCACAAGTTCGGTGGCGACGTTCCAACGGACCTGAAGACCGTCGTATATCGTGTGCAAGCCGCTGAAACCGAGGAAGAGTACAAGTCTCTGCTGTTTAGTCTTGGCCTTACCCATCCGCGATTTGAAGAGTACGTGCAAGCCATCTATCCGGAGCGATGGGTCATGTATCCAGAGAACGTCCGAGAAGTGAAGCTCTATGGATGGAGGACTACGAACTTCGTCAAGTCCGCAAACGGAGCTGCAATTGCCATTCGCTTGAAGTTTCCTTTCCGCTTATTCAAGGCGTACATGGAAAAGTTCATGGCCAGCTCCTTAAAAGCACAAGAATTCGGCGAAAAGTGGAAGAAAGATGGGCTGGCCGTGACGCCCTACGCTGTAGCCCTGATTGCCGAGCAGCAAACCCTCGCTGGTGCGTACACATAACTGCGAAAGACTCCAGCTGTCTCTTTCGTGCGCAACCTTCGTGGTTTTCAAGTGCAGCGCCGAGTCGGCTTGGACGCAAGAACGTGCACGTGTCCGTACATCCGCCAAACGGGGCTTACCTGACGGCATTTGGTCGCGGATCTCATCAGGACAGATCGTCTCGACGAGCTCTATGACGCGTGCGATCCGTGTTATAGAGTCGACAACTTCTTGGCAGGTTATGGCTGTGGCTTTGACGAAGGCGTTGAGCTGGTTCTCGATGAGAACATCGTGCTCGGGCTCACTCTCCCGCCAATCAGAACAATGAATAGCTCCGGGCAGAAGAGAACAGCAAATTCCGAGTCACCAAGAGTTGCAGACGGCCGCCATCGGCACAAAGAAGACGCGCATGTGCAGTGTATGCGGCAACAGCGAGAGGGTTACAGAGAAACGCGCGTCGTAAGCGCCCATCGCTGTCCTCCTCGTACGCCGTGGGACACCCTGGATTGGCCTTGGCAAACTCCTTCAGTATCGATTCCACCTTCTTGAAGTCTTCCTCGTAGTCGCCGAGGGCGTCATGGATGACCAGCTCTTCGACACGGTACATATGCGCTCCCCAATCGTCAAAGTCGCAGCGTGCTGGACTTGTTCGATGACAGACTTGGCAGTCGCATTTAGGTTGGCGGTGATGGTGGCGCAAACAACCTCGAGCATGCTGATTTGGCGCTGCGTCGGACGGGCATGACCGGTGCATCCATGGTGGTTTAAAACGCACGAGCTAACAAGGTAGCCATGGACCTCCTTTTTTCGTGACTTTAGGACGCGCACTTCGAAGGGACACGCCGTCCTGCTCGAGCAGTATCATGCTTTTCCTTCCGCTGGTCTTTCTGTCGACGACAAGGCGCTTGCCCTGAGAAAGGAGAAAGTCCTGTAGAAAAATTCGGCACGTCTTCCTGCCGTTGAGAATTCGCCCTTTGTACGGCACGAGCTTGGACGGCTCTGCCGCCGGTTCAGCGTCACCCATGGTAGCTGCTGCACTACCAGGACCTCCTAGGACCTTCTGAGACCTCGATGTGTGGATGATTGTCTATATGTAGTGTGGTGGGTGTAGTGGCGTTCTCCCCTCTTCTCCGCCTGAAATGGTCGTACCAGGTTTCAGGTACACGTGCCCCCACTTTTGGAAGGTCGTGAGCATCGGTCCCTCTTTTGAACTAGCCCCCACTTTTGTCAAGTAGTTTCTTTGTTTGACTGGATTATGGAAATAGCCCCCACATTTGGCGAAAGTCCCGACAGAGGATTTGCGGGAATATGTCGAAAAGCTGGAATCATTCATATCAATCAACAGTTCCGTATCCACCTCAGCAAAATGGATTAGATGAACGGATGAATAGGACGCTAACGGAACGAGCAAAAGGAATGCTCTACCATATGAATGTGGAAAAGGATTGGTGGGGCGAAGCCATTAACACGGCTGTTTATGTCACAAAACGTATTCCATGTGCTGCTCATAAAATGACGACACCTTTCGAAATATGTTTTGGACAAAAACCGGACCAGGAAGGAATGTGAGTTTTCGGTGCTCAAGGACACGCACCCATCGACAAATCAAAACGGAAAAAAGCTCCACAAAAAGACGTTTCGATGCATGTTGTTGGGGGTATTCAGGACAGATCAAGGGATATAGAGTCTGGGATTTTGAAACTGGACGGGTGACGTATACAAGATCAGCGACGTTCAGTGAACAACTACAAACACAATATACAAGTGGTTGATGGAGAAAGAACAAGTAGGAATACTGATGGACATTAAGATGATTGCGCGCTTCTGGAGTTCCAACAAATAAATGGAACAGAGGATACGGAAATAGAAGAGCCCGGAACTCCGAGTCAGATCGTCACGACTCAGAACCAGAATGTCAACAATGCAAAATAGACAAGGCGAGTCTGACATTTGACCCTCTATTTGAAATCGATGATGTGATTATGGCCGATAATGATCGCTGTGAAATGGAGATATTACAAATCAATTGGTGACACAGTCAAATTGACATGGAAACGCTGGACCATCTGTTAAAACAACCATTGTCTCTTATGCAGGAAATCCGTCAGCAACAAAAATTGTTCCATTAGGCAACCGGGACATTGTGACAACAGCTGATGACTCAGTGGTTTCTGAGATGCGACCACCGAAACGTCACTGGATTGGGTACGAACAGGCATATGCTCTATACGAAACCCCGACATCGTATAATGAAGCCATTGAATGAGATGTGGGTGAGAGCAATCCAAGATGAACTGAATGCGCTGAAAGAAATGGACACATGGAGTGTTAAAGAAAAACCAATAGACAAGAAGGTCATTGGCACAATATGAGTGTTTGCTAGTAAAAGAAACAAGCATGGTGAAATCGAACGATTTAAGGCAGGGCTTGCTGCTCTTGGATACCGATTTAAGGCAGGGCTTGCTGCTCTTGGATACCGTCAGACATATGGTATCAACTACACCGAGACATATTCTCCGGTGGTGAACTTAAATTCGGTGAAAATTTTCATGGCAATAGTTGCCAAATGGAGATGTTTATACATCAGTACGACATAGACACGGCATTTATCAATGGATTGTCAGCAGAAAGGGTGTACATTCATCCACATCAAGGTATAAGTGCAAAGCCGAGTCAAGTGTTGAAGCTAAATCGAAGTCTATATTGACTTAAACAAGCGGTAATTACATGGTTTAAGAGCATAACAAGCGTGTCGTCACTATGGTTTTTTTAAGCCTTGCACGTCCGACTCATGCATGTTCATCCGACAATGTAGAAACTCGTGGATTAACGTAGCACTATATGTCAATGACGTGCTTATTGGTGCAAAGTCGGTTGAGACAATAAAAGGGGTTGCAGACGAAATCCTGAATCATTTCAAGTCGAAGGTGCTAGAAAGCGTCCAATTTATACTTGGTATTGAAGTGGATTACAAACAAGATCGACGACAACTAAAGTTAAGTCAAGGCACCTGCATTCAAAGGATGATCGAAAAATTTAGTCAAATCAACTCGAAGCCAGTAACGAATCCATGTGTTGAAGGACAGTTTTGTACAAGTGCAAGGAAAAGGACCCAAAAATGGAAATTCGTCCTTTTCGGTCACTTGTCGGTTCGCTGTTACATATTGCAATGGAACACGACCAGATATTGCTTATACTGTTTGTCAATTAAGTCGACACCTAGAACAGCCAAGCGTAGAACATTGGAAGGCCAGAATTCGAGTACCCAGATACATCAAGTCAAGTTTAAGCAAAGGAATTTGTTACCATGGGAATACAGATGGTATCAAAGTTAAAGCGTATACAGATGCAGACTGGGCAGGAAACAAAAAAGTCGACGATCAACATCTAACTGATAGTGATGATAAATGGTTCTCCTGTTATTTTCAAGTCGAACATTCAACGAAGTGTGGCGTTAAGCAAACAGCAGAAGCAGAATACATGGCTTTATCATTATGCATTCAAGAAGTGTTGTGGACAAGGATCTTACTGAAGGAATTGAAGATCAATGTCAATTATCCAGAGTGCAATTGCTATCGCCAAAACTGATGGCTATAAAAATCGTGTGAAACATATCGACATACGGTATCATTTTGTACGGGAACAAGTAAAGGCCAACATCAAGTATATTGAGTCAAATTTCAGCTGGCTGACTTCTTAATCAAGGCGGTTTCGACAAAGAAGTTTCGGTTATTATTGGAAAAGTCCAAGATTGGGATTCTAGTCGAGGGGGGGTATTGTACCTAGATGGGGTGGTACAGTATGATACATTTATTGAATTGCATTATAAAAAGACATGAGATGGAGCAGCTGGGAGGAGCTATCAGTGGACAACAGTTTTGTAACCGTTAGTCTATCCACACTGAAGAAGATGAGACATGCATCGTTGATTAGCTAGTGCAAGAAGGTACCTAGCGCAGACAATACTAGTTAAGCACTTTCTAATCCTCAACAAAACCAATCCAGCGAAAAGTCTTTTCACATTAGCACCTGCGGATGAATTTCCACCGAACAAACCAGCTGTAGTCGATAGATTTAAGGGGAACACTCCAAGCTCCATGGAGTCGTGAACCTACAGCTCTCCAGCTGCTGCATGTAGAACAAACACATACTCTCTGACGGCTGTCACCACACCACGTATGTATAAATCGGGTACGAAGACGAGCTGATGCAATCCCACAAATCTCCATGAAGTCTCACGGTCCAAATTAGTGTGCGATCTCTTGCCACCAAAGGAGATGCCGACAGACCTTCCTTTTTCTTCGCTGCGTTTGCGAGTTGCATCAGCTGAGTGAGTCTCTGCCACGTTACTCCCACTTATTCAACATCTGGGTGAGCGCAAAAACCTTCTCCAAAACACTATTTGGTAGTTAGTTTTCTACCCCCAAAAGAGCAGCCACACAGTCAAGGCTGAGAATATAGCAGCGCTCGTTCGTGTATTCGGTAAAACCCCCTTTATTCTGCAATAGAACAAAGGATTATCCAAAACAAATAAGATTTACGTGATAGACGCATTTACCGGACGTAGTATTTTGGACGCAGAGAAGGTACGCTCTTCGTCGGGCTTTCTGATTGTCAGTCTTTGAATGCGTCGACATAATCACAGAGCCCTTTGCATCCATTTTGAAGGAGCCTATTTCTGTGCTGCGCAGTATCGTGTTGCACGGCGCAGTGCCCGTTCCACTTAAACCAGTACCACTCCGGGTCAGCCTCATCATGGTCATAAATTTCATAGATGGGAAACCTCTCACTAGAGTCACGTTTTTACGAGTGTTGGGTTTGTTATAGCCAAAACCTTTCCCGCCAATCGTGCAGAACATGCACATCGCCAGGCAGAGAGCCGAGGCCAGGTGCCGGCTAGGTCTTTGCCGTCGGTAGTGGTAGTGTTTGAGCGGTGGACATCGCAATGTGGAGTGCCGTGCTCATTTACCTTCTTACCAGGCTTTGCCACATCGCATCCGTGTGGTCGGTCTTACGTCTGCAGGAGGGGGATAAATAGTTATTGATGTATGTTAAATACGTCTGATCATATTTATTAACCGGGGAATCGGACACTTCCCATTTTTATCGGTCATACATATTAGCCCCCTTGCGTATAATATAATAGCGTAGCAGCCATCGTTGCGCTATTTTATGAACTTTATGGGAACGTTAGCTATATTTCGATAACGTACGGTAAACCATATTCTGTAAAAAAATATTTGCCACACGCACACCTTAATATATTTAATCTAGGCGCAAATGTTTATCCCGATTGTCTTAGCCAAAATTAGTGATTTCGACACAAACGCATATGGTTTTGTTATATCTTAAATTATTGTTATTACGTGTGACCTGCTATGGACGTTCAGCTGAATAGTTGTACTTTTTGTTATTGACCTAAGTACGGGTTGAACAATGATTTGGGAGATCGGCTTGGGTATACAACCAAAACATGTTCCTTGGTGCGCCAGATCGGCATGTCTTGCCACCGCCACTTACGGCCTGTTATACTATCATTTCAAAATCCCCCTCCTCTTCAGCTAGCCGCATTCCTCTAGTGATGTTTACTCCCTATTCCTCCACCTTCCTTTGATGTCCGACCATGGCAGTACAACAGTAAACACATAGAAAGAGAGATTGCGGCGACGATAGACATTCAGAGGCTGACGTGTTTCTCAATTGGATTCGGTGGCCTCGCGGGATCTAATTAGAGCATCACTGAGCCCACATTAATGCGGTCGCACCTAGGAGTCCAAAGACTCATGTGGATACGACACAACCAGTCGCAGCTGCGGGTGAGTTTGTACCGGGGTTTGCTGGACCAAGTCGGGGGCCAGGATGCGGCTCCAGTCGGTCGTATGACCATTCAGCCGCCTTCCTTTACCGGTGGAACTTAGTACATGCGGAGCATCTACCAAGACGCCATGGCAATCGTGTGAAAGATGGACAAGACGGATCGTTTCATCACGATGACATGCAACCCAAAAATGTTTGATGCCACGAAGGACAGGGTGCAGGTGGTTGAGTTCCATAAACGAGGTCTCCCCACACGAAAAAAAACACGTTCTTCATTCTCCAGGACGAGTTCAAGCCGAAGACACCAAATGGCATCGATCGGATCGTGTGTGCTGAGCTCTTCGATCGTGATGACCGTGTTCTTTACGAGTGCCTTGCCAATAATATGATGAATGGTCCATGTGAGGTAGAAAAGCCGACAGCTCCGTGTATGAGGGGCGATGCGTGCTCAAAGAAGTTGCCGAAGGCGTTCGACGGGTCAGCGCAGATCAACAGCGATAGATAACCCAGTCTACCGTGGGCGCGGTGATGACCGCCCTGTGATCAAGGGTCAGCATATTCTCGACAAACGAAGGGTCGTACCATACAACCCGTATCTATGCAAGGTTTTTGGTGGCCACATCAATGTCGAGATCTGTTTTTTATCAATCGGTTAAGTACCTATACAAGTCCGTTTACAAGGGCCATGACAGCATTTGAGCTCGCGTTGCTGCGGTCGACCCAGATCTCGGATGTCGCGACGAAACTCAGCGCTGTCTCGACGCGCGATATGTCTCCGCATCTGAGGCCTGTTGGCGGATTTGTGTGTTTCCGCTGCAGCGGATGTACCCCGTTGTACTCGCGCTGCAGATCCATGACGAAAACAAGGAGAGTTTGGTGTACTGAGGAGACGAATCGGTTTGTGAGTTGTTGGAACTTCACAGTCGGACGACTATGACGGAGTGGATTCAAGACAACCGAGAACACCCTGAAAATGAAACTGGTCGGCAGACGCTGTGCTGTGACTTTCCAAGCTTCTTTAGGTTGAACCAACAGCGATGGGCATGTATTCTGTGGCACCAGATGCAGTGTATCGGTCGTGTTCACTTTGTCAATCCTCGCGACACTACAAGATACGGCTTGCGCTTTATGTACCTAACGCAACATCGTGCAAAAATCTACAAACAGTTGAAGGATCGTTTATGAGACGTATCAGCTGACGTGATTTGCTGGGGACAGACGAAAACAATTGAAACTCGCACTCGCTGCTGGCGCTGCGACCACTCGCCAGGTTCGGTAGCTATCACGATGATGCTGCTATTTTATGAGGCGACCGACCCCACCACTTTGCTCGACAAGCACTTTTTCACCTAACGGAAGGCTTTATGCACGTGCGAAGGGAGACTGAGGTGACGGAGGAGCGCAGTCTGTGCGCAATGAAGTTAGTGTTCTGAAGTCGCTTCATCACAAAACGGATCAACTTCTCATCGCTTCTCCAGAACGTCGAACAACCGTCAATATACACTAAGTTAGGTAGCACGCATAATTTTGACGTGCTTCCATCAACGCGGAATACTTAATGACTTCCAACAGAACTTGTTGAGGCTGTGCTCGAAGCCATAGACGCTTCGAACAGCAATGGTGATAGTGCTACGAGCAAGATCTTCTTCGTTGACGGTCCTGGTGGATCAGGGAAACATTCCTTTATTCCAATTTGATTGCACATATGAATGCCAGCAAGCGCCATGTTATTGCGATTACAACAAGTGTTTTTGTGGTGTTGCTTCTGGAAGGTAGTCGTACCAACGTTTAAGATCCCTATCCCCGCCACGCATAATTTAACATGAAACTTTGGCCCAGAGTCAAAGATTGGCGAGTCTAGTTATCATTGACGAGGCTCCTATGATGAACCAGCATATGTATGAGGCCATTTAACGCTCTTTCAAAGATATGGTGAAGCGAGTTGACCCAGCGCAAGAATGCATCCTCTTTGGCGGAAAACAGTCGTCCTAGGAAGCGACTTCAATTAAATGCTACCTGTGATTCCCAATGAATCACGTGCGTCTGTCTTCAATTCGACCTTGAACCGAAACTCCGCAGAAAAGCGTCAAGGTATTCAAGCTGTCCGCAAACGTTCGTCTGTCAGCCAACTAGCAAGTGCGGAGTGAGTTCAGTACTTGATCAGCGTGGGGGAAGGATGCACACACGCTAAGGTGAATTACTTCCAAGTGTTCGTCCACAACTCTTTGACGCAGTGTACGGAACGATCACAAGCGACTCATTGGCGCTCACAAGAAGGACAATACTGACGCCTCTCAAAAAGGACGAGGTTTGTGTGAAAGACTTGGTGCTTGACTTCTTTCCGGGTGAAATCATGGAGTAGACGTCATCCCCCCGGTGAGGTGGACAATGCCTCGCTCTATCCGACCGTGTTTATCAATAGACGACGCCACCATGCCGTTGCATAAGCTTCGCCTAAAGATCGATTGCACAGACATACTGCCGCGCAACCTTAGTGCACCACGAGGGTTCTTCAACAAGACCCGGCTACGAGTGGAGGTGCTCTTTCCGACAATGCTTCAGGTGAGGGTGATCAGTCAAGGGGCGTACTATGGTGACTTGCATCTGTTCCCACGTATAGCTTTGTACCCATCGTAGTCAAGGCTTCTTCTCCGCTTAAAGCGACTCCAGTTTCCCGCGTGGCTTGTGTTCGCGATGACAATCAACACAGCCCAAGGCCAAAGCTCGATATGGTCGGCTTCTACCTTCCCAACCAGCTTTTTACTCACGGACAACTCTACGTCAGACTCTCAACAACTCGAATAGGTCCAGCAGCAGGGGTCATTTTTTGCAACGGTGGTAGGACCAGGTCCATCGTCATCTACACAGCAGTGCAACATGGTATATCGTGTGGACCACATGATTCTGTTTCCCATGCCATTACCGTAATAGACATGTTATAGATAACACAAATGTGCAGTAGAAACCACCTCAATAAGAGACTGTTACTTAAGACAAGTTCACTTTCATAACCTCTCAACACAGATAATGAGTAGTATTGTAATTTACAAGCAACAAAATTTAATAGGGAATATCCCCTTTATATGCACGGTCATAATTGATCTCCTCTCTAAAAAGATAACCCGTACTTTATTGAGTGAACCAAAAATTGATCCAAATATAGGGATGTTACTTGTAGCAAGTTTGATATTTGTGACATGTCTATTACGGTATTTAAAATGCCATAATTTTCAATCGCTAATCGGTACCCTAAATTAACCACCTTTTACTAATCAGTACCCCGTTCACATAATTATTGCTAATCGGTACCCAGACCCGCTCTTTTTCCCATCGGCCTTGCTAATCGGTACCCATGATTATTCTTAAAATTTAAATACATGTATAAAGCGGATGCTGCAGCCAGCATCAAAACTAGCATCGTTTTTTGTTGAATAAATATCACCATCAAAAGCAGCGACATTTGCTTAACCCTAACAATGCATTGGGAGCGCCGTTGACTCTCAAAACCAAAGATAAGAGCCACGAAGTAATAGATAGAAATGAACTGTTTCACGAACCTCCTTGCTGTCATAACGGCTTGCCATATTGAAATCTTGAATATCTCCAAGGGAAAACAAATACGTCGTAAAGTCCTGGAACGCACTTGGGCACCGAAGGAAACTCTAACCAAATCAAACAATTGCGTAAATACCCCAGTAAACTGAAATACTTCTATAATGTACGTATCCGGCTAAGCACAGACAAAAGAATGAACGTCAAATGAATTTAATCGCCTTTCCCAATACTCGTTTGCGTCGTTCAGTCATTAGAACCAGCATTTGTTCTTACCATCAGCGTCCGCTTCATTCTTAAGGTGCTTCCTCAGTTCGGGCGGAGAATGTGCACTACTACAAATTGGTGCCATTCTCCAACCCCTCTATCGTTTAACGCGAAAGTTGGATTAAAATGTAGCTGAGACACGCGACATCATCGTTGTATTTTTTGCACCGCTATTCGGGCGTTTTCTGAGACAAAACATAGCTTTTTATAGCCTTCATTTTTTGCCCCCGTCAAAACCCTTCCTAAATCTCTGGCTTTTTGGCGATATTATACAAAAACTAGATTTTTAGAAACGTCTTTTTCTGCCCTATGTGCTCCATTATTCCGTTTTGTCCTACGTTGTTCAAGGACCGACCTCGTTGGTGCAGTGGTTAAGGCCCTGCCCTCGGACCGGGAGATTGCGGGTTCCGAGTCCCACCGTGGACGAAAATCCAAAGTCCGGATAGAGTCGGGGTCCAAAAAGTGTAATGAAATGAAGCCCTTACAGCACCGCGCTTGACATGGCTTACACCACCCTGTATAGGGTCAGGTTCTCTAAATATCATCCTACGTTGTTCAAGGGCGTGCGAAATGGCGTTTTCGTGGGTGAGGTTTTTTGAGCATAGATTCTCACTCGCAAAGTTTTTAGCCAATGAGAATTATCTATGAGGAATGATGGTCATTTTTATCCAGTGAATCCTCCGAATTACTTTAGCCGCTCTTTCAAAAAAAATATCCGGCCTGTCCGTTCACAGACTACAGGACGTCGTTGTGGATGACACTGCTAACGTAGCCATCCGTGATTTCCAGAACGCACAATATTATGGTTCAATCTCCATTGCATCGCCGTCTCAACCTTTCCATGTCATTTTCGATACGGGACTGAGTAACTTGTGGGTACCGAATAAGGAATTCGGATCCCATCACATCTACGACCACGATAAGTCGAGTACGTACAAGGCCAATGGATTGGCATTTAAATTCATGTATGGTAGTGGACCCGTGTCTGGCTTCTTGTCCCAGGACATGTTGGAGCTGAGTGGTCTCAAAGTGCCTGACCAATTCATTGCTGAGGTAAATGTCACTAAAGGTTTGGGCCCAGCTTGCTACTTGGGAAAGTTCGATGGACTCTTTGGCTTGGCCTTTGACAGTATTAGTGTTGACCACCTCAAGACGCCGTTCCATCGAATGATCCAGAATGGGCTTCTGGATGAGCCCATGTTTGCTTTCTATCTTGGAGACCAGAAAGATGGCGAGCTTAACACTTGGAGGTATCGACAAGTCGCACTACTAGGGGGAATTAGTCTACATGGACGTGAGTAGTGCCAGTTATTGGACAGTGGAGATTGATGCTGTGTAGTCAAATGGAGAAAAGCTGACGACGGTTAAAACTGCCATCATGGACTCAGGGTCATCTCTCATTGCTGGTCCGAAAGATCAAATGGCAAAGCTGGCAGCCCTGGTGGGAGCACACAAATTCATTATGGGCGAGTACCTCATTAGATGCTCCGCCTCGGTGCCTGATATTTCATTTGTACTGAATGGAAAATCATTTACTTTGACCAAGAGTGTGTACACATTGAAAAACGGCCCAATCTGTCTTTTTGCCTTCATGGACATTGACGTTCCGGCCCCTACTGGTCCGCTGTGGATCTTGGGCGACGTCTTCATGCGCAACTACTACACTGTCTTTGATTGGGGCACGAAATCCCGCAAGCCGCGGGTTGGCTGTGCTCTCGCTGCCTAAGCGGATGAAGCTGAATGACTGCTGTCAATAGTGAGAGATAGCGTTATAAGTGATGTAGAAGGTGACATTTAATGTTTCATCTACACACATCAATTGTTGAGCTATATATGGTGATAGTCTGCAAATAGACTCTTGTACAGGCTCATAAGGCCAATCCTAGCGCAAAGTGTGATGAATAAAGCGAAACAGCAGACTAGAACACCTAGATTCGCACCTCTTGGTGCTGATAACTCACAACCCATCCAGCTCAGTGCGTTGGTGCTACAGGCAGACGCACTAGAACACGATGAAGCTGTGTGTCGAGAGCTCAAACAGCATGGATTTGTAGTGAAACGCCAGGCGTTGGTTCACCTTTCGTCCGATACAGCACGTCAATTCGTTTTTGAAGTCTGTAATTCTCATAGCGCCATGTATCGACCGTCAGCGGAGCAAACAAATGACGGTATATTTACTGGTGGTGAAGGATCAGGAAGAGTGCATGAACCAACTCTTGATCAGACGACAAACAGTTGTGGGGCAGCGGAAGACTTTGAGATCGAGGAACATGCCGTTCAAGCACTGATTAGTGGTCCAGCTTTGGTACTGGGCGTGGGGAAGCCAAACGCTGTTGCTGACCTGTTGCAAATTGTAGGTCCTGCACACAGTAAAACCTAGACCGAAGGCTTTAGCTCTTGTCTACGAGTTTGATTCGCCAAAGATGCACCTCGAAAGCTTTGACTTCGCTGTAGTACACAAGCTACACCGGCTGCGCTCGAGCTGGATTTTTTATTGAAGTATTCTAATATCAAGGTGCACACACAAAGGCTCGAACATGCATCTGTTATGCCGCTGTCAGTTACCGGAAGTGCTTCACTTGCTCAATCGTTTTCCACAGTACACCCCACGCGACATTGAAGCGCTCTTTGAGTCACTGCAACGTGACTCAGATGGCAATATGCAGTTTCATGATATGCAACACGTGGTTTTAAAAGAGCGACAGCGTCGAGTTGTGTGCATGAAGAAGCGCTTACATCCAGAACTAGCTAAACCCGTTCGAAATCCATTCTCGCGACAGTGCTAACCTCTGTACGTAACGCCATAAAATCCACATTCTAAAGTTGCAGTTCCCTCGAGTATACGCACATTCAAGAATTTACACCGTGGATCCACGAATTTTCACAGTCGAATACTTGTGCGTCTCCATCCTAACTTATTCCATATTCAGATCCTAAAGCAAAAGATCTTTATACGCTCCCTTTGCTCTTTGTAGACACGTTGAGAACGAATTCACGAGTTCCATGCTCCTGCTTCCCGCCGACATCTTCGACGCCGTGTCGTCGCTCACATTCCTGCAAACGGCTGCCCTCATGGCCATGCCCGATTTCTCTTCTTTCCACGGCCTCTCATATCTCAAATCTCTCACATTAGCCATCTTCCTCACGATAACGGAGTGCGGTTAGTTTCCCACGCTCTTGGCTTAAAACACCTTTAATTTTAATAAAAATTATTTTTAATCATCAAATTTAAAATCTTTTTGATAACCCTGGCTTTATGCCAGTTCCCGCTAAGAATTATTGGGTGACTGGGGCAGCCAAAATGGACCAATCAGTAAACTTGGCTTATATTATGTGCACCACAAAAAACCTATGTGCACATTTTCAATCCGAACAGAGATTAGCAAGGCCGATGGGAAAAAGAGCGGGTCTGGGTACCGATTAGCAATAACTATGTGAACAGGTACTGATTAGTAAAAGATGGTTAATTTAGGGTACCGATTAGCGATTTCCCCAATTTTCAATGCCATTATTTAACATGCCAATGCCATTATTTTATTAATACTACGTACACTACGTACTAAAACAAGCTGGTTCTTCTACAAGCCACTGCGTCTGGACGACGTCGAGAGTTGCGAGGACCTAAACATGGAGTCAATGGGCGAGAATTGTGGTGGTGTCAACGAGTCATGTGACGTGGCATAATACTCGGCAAAACACGGGTCACAGACGCGCACGGGTTCGTGATCAAAGCCAATGCCATAGACCGAGACGCGTCGACTCGAATGTTCATGACAGAACGAGTTGCCACACATGCGACAATGATGACGTCGCACAAAGAGATTAAATGGTTCATTGCACTCGTAACAATTCGTCGAGCGAGCCCATTTGACAATCCGTGGCATGTTTCGACCGCCAAAATGCGCTGGCGCGGAGCGTGGCGGCGCGTTCGGCGCGAAATAGAACGACGAGGACGAAGAGAACGAGTGAACTGGAGACGTAGAAGTACTGCCACCGGTGGAAAGCTGAGAAGACGAGAGCGGGAGACTCGGGACATGGGAATAGATGGTTGATGCGGTGGACGACGAGCGAAGAGGACGCGCAGGACTCGAGACGTGGGACCGACGAGCAGAAGAAGAAGAAGAAGAATGGCAATGCGTCGCTTCTTCTTCTTCTTTTTCAGCTACGGATTGACGGAGTAGATGCATTTGAGTCTGAATGTTGGCAAGAATTGCATCCACGTTGGAAGCAGGAGGTTGTGGTTCAGTATCAATAGGTGTCATCCTCCTCATGTCGTAGCTTGGATGGTGGTGGGTGGGTTTCGATGGCAAAGCAACCCGTCGAGTCTCGTCGTGATGGGTGGTCTGCTGTACCACGAGCTGTTCCAAGAATTGACATTTTGCATCCAATTCTTGAATCTTGTGGGTTAATAAAGACACGGGATCCGATGGAACAGGGACTTCATCACTGGTATTCTCTTCTTCTTCATCATCTTCTTCTTCTTCTGAGCTCAAGTTGAGACGTTGTTTAGTATGTCGAGAAGGAACAGGAACGGAAGTTTGAGGCCGTAAAGCACGCTTCCATCGCTTGGAGTCACCACTTTGTTGGTCCACGAGCAGCTGCTGCAAGCGTAAGATCTCGTTCTCAAGCATTGAATTGCGTGCATCTACGTCAGTATGACGTGGTTGTTGATGACACTGACGTCGTCTGCTCTTGACACGACGCACAGATGGAGTGAGGATACCAAGTGGCGACTCGACGCGGTGTTCTTCACTCGACAAAGTGTCTTCTTGTAGCTCCAAGCTCGACTCTTTACCACGCTTGGAGCTCTTCGATCTTGCCATTGATTTGTCATCTCTTGGCGACAATTCCGCTTCAATTTCATCAGCTCCTTGTGGTGCAAGATAGGTGGTACTTTGACAGCAACGAGTTCGTGTCCTCCATCGCCGACTCTGGCGCTGAATGACAGTGGCTGCTGCATGTTCACGCTCTTCAGCAACAACGAGTTGCTGCAGAGCCAATCTTCGTCGACACAAGCTCTGAATCTTGACAACCGCAGCGATTTGACGCTGCAATTGAACGTGACGCTGCATTGCAATTCGTTTCCACCATCTTTCAAGCCGCGTCGCGGCGATTTCTCGTCGCCATGTTCGCAATCGACCAGCCCGTTGACGTCCCAGGAAGCCACGACCAAGAGCTTGCATCTGGACGACCTTTTCACGTAGCTTTTGATACCGTTGACGCGCGAGATAGCCACGAAAAGACCGTTGAAGGATTATTGTACGATGCGTGCGTACATCAAACCGATACCGAGTCAACCAAGCGTACGTTTTGGCCTTGAAAAACACGAGCGTCTTGCCAACTTGCATATATTTGCGACGTAATACGTCGTTTGCTTGTGTTGTTTCGCCACAATACTCAAGAAAACGATCCAATAAGACTGATCCCAGCGCTTGGACCCTGTCGTGTGTCTGATTTGATTGCATTTGGACGTTGACAAGCCCTTGAAACTCGGCAAACTGGTCGAGAAACGTTCGATGCGCAAGTCGCACGGCATAGCCATGGCGTGCAATGCGTACAGCTTCGAGGATGCCGACTGACTGCATTTGTTCGACCATGCGTGGTCGATCAAAAATTCCTGGCGTTTTGATTTCATTGGGTTTTAAGCATCGGACATAATGTGCTTCCGTGCGTCCAATTTGGACGATCAATCGATCCAATTGGCTCTTGAATTGGGCTGAGACACTGGGTGCACGGAGCATGGAATACCGTCTTGGTCGTCCAATGGATTCATTTGGTGCCGTCTCTGAGGCGACACTTGTGTCTTCCGCTTCAATTTCTTGTACGATGGTGTTCGTGGAAGCCGCCAAGAGACTGCTGACATCAGCAGGCAAGGCGTCCGTGTTTTTCTCGACAAATTGTTCGACCTGATAACACACGTGTCCGGCAAAATGATGTACGACAAACTGATGGTTCACTCGCTCGAGTTTGGACGCTGCAAACGGAGATTTGGACGACGTCGTGACCTTTTCGTCGTCCAAAAGTGCTCGATGGAGGCCTTTTCGTCGTACAAAAGCAAGTGGAGAGAACGTTTCAATCGCGTTCTTGTCGCCATGGTAGCGGTAAAACTTGGTACAGAGCGCAGGATTCGAGCCTTTGGGCATTAAACACTCTTGATCCAAGAGCGAGAATAATCCATTGCTCTTGTCTTCGAAAAGCGCTAGACAGGCTGTATTACGAGGGTACGAAATGTGAGTCCAGTCGAGCTGCTCGCGTTGGTACAATTCTTGCTCGCGGACAAAGACAAAGTCATTAAACTGAGCTTGAAGTCGTTCATTGGCGTAATTGATACAAAGCTGTTCAAATCCATTGCGCGTTAAACTCTCAAAGCCAAAGATATCGAGGATTCCAATTGTCGCGACTTCGTCTGCTTCGTCTGAGATAGAAACCGCGGCATCGAGCGCATTGATTTCATTACTTAATCGACGTACGAGCCACGTAAAGAGACGTCCATATAGAGCTTTGGCCAGTGCCCGGGCACTCTCTTTGGCTTGGCCGGGACTATGTTGCAGCACCATGCTTTCCAACCCGGCCGTAATTTTGCGGCAACTTAAGAGCGTTTCTAATGCCACGACGTCGAGACCTAATAAATGGGCACATTTTTCTAAATGAAAGCGCGAAGTTGATGTGACTTCGAGGACCTCGTCCGTCTGCCCACTTTGAAGACTAAAGTCGACATTGCCAAGATGTAATAACGCTGCGAGGATCTGGAAAATTGCCACCCGTTCCGTCGCGTGCACGCCCATATCGTCCAAGGCACGGACTGTTTCGACATAAAGTTGCGCATATTTATCGGCGATTGCCCGCTGACGACTGAATGTGGGGCCGTATGCATTCAAGAGTTGGTACGTGCCACCTTTTTGCAAGGCTAATTGATCCAGGAGCTCGGGTTCCGCTCCTTCGAGCAACTCGTAGAAAATATGGAAACTCCGTTCGTCGGGATTTTGATGCAATACGCGCACTTTTTCGAGTAAGTAGCACTCAATTTGGGCCCCAACAATTTCATTTTGGTCCCCAAATTGAATCTTGATAAACTTGCCAAACCGACTCGAATTGTCGTTTCGAATCGTTCGGGCGTTCCCAAATGATTCGAGAATTGGGTTTGTTTGCAAAATGCGACGCCCAATTTCCAACGCATCGGTCGTGTTCACGGCGCTGTCCTGTCCCACGCTGGTTAAAAATTGCATGAGAAATTTCGTACTCTCGGTTTTGCCACTGCCACTTTCCCCACTCACTAAAATGCTTTGATTACGTCGCTCGGGTTTTAATAGCCCCCCAAAAGCTTTGCCACCAATGGCAAAGACATGAGGCGGCAACCCTTTCTCTTCAGTACTGGGCGACAGGGAGGACGATGTCAATGCCTGCTTATATGTCTCTAACTGAGTGTTAGAGTACAAGTGTGGCAACGGTTTCAGCGGGTTTAGTGCCACTAAAATGTCTCCGATTGAAGTGTAGATTTCATCGTGGTTAAAGCGCTCGTTCAGTGCTTGCAGTAACGACGCTTCATGCAAGTGCTCAAGACTCGTGAGACTCGACATGGTGAGGAAATTTGTCGACATATTGCGTAAACACAACTCATCGGGATAGCGACCTGGTCAAAGAAGAATGATGGTCGTTAGACAAAAAACATGATTTAAAGCGAGAGGCGCATTTACTCACATGTCACGACATCATCCGTGTCGAGGCGACGCACTTGAACGACGCCGTCAATTTCCTTGCAGTCAACCACTTCGCCCGCTGCCCATACGACAGCGTCTTGTGTCTTAAACCACACGTTGGTACCTACGTCCATGACGGCCTAGGGCCTCTTGGAAGGTGTGTACAAACTAGTGTCTTATAAAATGAATTGTGTCTGCTGCCGTGGTGGAAAAACTAGCGTCTAGTTTCTTTTCTGCCACGAGATTTTTGCACCTTTATACACTGTCAGAAACGGGCCAACTAAAAAATAGGTTCTGCGACGTTGTTGAAGCGGAAGCAATTTGGTGAGTGAACAAGACGGTAGCAGCGCAAAGATATAGAGGATTGCGAGAGGTGGCAAGCATGGGATTGATGAGGCGCACTGAACTTTGCAGCTGCGTACTGAAAAGAACAGAAAGTGATGCAATGTACTGTATTGCGAGCAGCGTGCAATTACATGTATTTTGTAACTGCTGACGATGGACTACATAGTAACTGGCCACGCAAAAACGCGTAGAAGAATGTGAGATAATTGTCAAAATTGTGGAGGACAACACGTCACCACAACTTTTGAGCTCACCTGCCAGATTTTTTCACATACAATTATACTTACTATGAAACGTGAAAAAATCCACGGACAATTGCAGCCACAAGCATGACAGGTGCCAGTAGGTTGTCCAAACTGCAAATCAGCCCAACACGCATTGCCTTGAGTACGTGCAGGGCTACCAATTTTCTCTTGTCGCAGTTCTTTTTCTCGACTTTCGATTTGTTGCCTAAACGTTAGAGAGCAAGAAGAGATTCGTTTCAGTACAAACCTCTACATTTTTATCACTATCTAGAGACCATTAAAATGGTACAATACAGATAAGATTGCCATGCCTTGTTAGCTCCCTATCTTTTTTAAGTAGGCTTTCAAATGCACAGCAAACTCAGACATGCTGGTCGGTATCCTTTCCTCAATTAGATAGATGAAGCTTGCATTTTGCCACCTATGAAGACGATGGCATTGTTGCTGCCCTTAGAGCTGGATATCTATCGGTGAAACAGCTGACGAGCGCCTGAAGAGGATACTACAGCTTTCCTGATGTCATCTACACCGGCATGTGGGATGTAGCGAGAGACAAACACGTCCTTTAAAAACTGTTAATTTACATAGCGAATCACCTCCGTTTAATGATAACATCGGCACCGTCTAGTAACAAGAGCAATGAGACGGGAACATGCGTTATAACACAACCGGTAGATAGATATAGTTTATAGTGAAGTCGCTGTTGCCACTACCTACATTTCTTATCGCAGGATCGTTTTAGCTTTCAAATCGGTCCGATCCTAGTCGACCTACACTTTATCCCCTATACCTAGTTACACACAAGCGAACATTTTGGCTAGGGTTGTGAAGCATCTATAGAGTGGCATACACCAAACAGGACAAATTTTTAGATAACAAACACACAAGTTAACGTATCTTTGGCACAAACAACGTGTTTTTTATGGGAATTGTATGCAAACCAACCGTGCATTTACGATTGTGTACTGTTATCGATGAAATCAGTAATTGCGCGATCCCCACAGCAATTCCCGCCAAAAGTTGGAATGGGCGGGTCATTTGCAGACTCCGACCTAAACAGTTCACAATCGACAGCATCCGAGCAACCGCTCAAGCCATGTCAATCTCCCGTGATCGCTAAATGATCAGCACCGCTGTGGCGCTGGCGAAGATGGAGGACGATGGCCTCCGACGTCTGGAACGCCTAGGATTCGTGGCGCCACGGACAAGTTCATAAACGTGTGTGTATATTGCCATGAAATGTTACTTGAACGACTAAAACGGTTCATTTAATGGGAACGTTCAGCATGACCTTGCTAGCTCCGTGGTCGTTGCAGAAAGTTACTGGATGCTTGGTGAGTTTATTCATTTCAATACTAACTAGTCCTTGCAAATGATAAAATGAAAAATGATGTAGCTCTCACTGGTTAAATTGTTTCCTGGTGAAGACTCAAGGGAATTAAAGATTAACCTGCAAAAAATGAAAAAAGGCATTTATCTGGCCGAGTGTTTTCGTTGGACATGGACAGGTAAAAATCTCGATCATGACATCTACAGTTAAACTTTTGCTGACGATGCAGATGGATCCGATCCAGCAGGAAGCTACAAAACAATAAATAATGCTAGAGCATTTCCAGGAGGAGAATCCGGGTTTCGACTTTTCGATGCGGAATTTAATGGCGCTGCGCCCGATCCAAGAGCCCGATCCAAGAACATTTATCGGTGGTGTTAAATACACATGATGTGGGCTGGCAAATTAATTTTCTCGAGACAAAAGAGTGTTGTAAAGCAAAAATTATATTAACTCTTGTAACTGTTGAGAGACGATCCGCTCTGGATTCGGGACACTTTGTTGCTGTTTCACGCACATGCTTATCACATACAAGTGCTGAAAAACTGTAACGTTCCCTGGAGGATGGTTGAGGCATGCTTAAATTGTATGAGGTAGCACTGTGTCAAGCCGACTCGTTGCTGTTTACATTGTTGATATATAAAGCCTGTCAGTTTTCTGCGTCAAAAATTGGCACTTTGTTTTCTTGTCTATCTGTTGCTAGGCGCGCTTTAAATGCATCGACAGGCAGGGATTTTTGACTGACAGCACAATAAAATCAAGATCAAGATGTTTCACTTGTTGTCCATAGCAGTGCACGCTGTACCCAATACAAATCTCGACCCAGAGCGAAGCTTCAACCATCGTTTGAAAAGTAAAATGTAACTTGCAGTGCTACATGTTCCTTCAGCCTGTATCTTGGGAGTCAACCGGCACCTTTACACGTTCGTGTTGCACGTTTTCCCACTTGTAATTTACTAGTAATATTTGTTTCGCGGAGGTTATAAAAACAGCAACACAAATTTACAAGCCATTGCTGTGGTGGTCGTGCATGCAACCTGTTTGCTCGTCCACAAAAATGCACATTAAAAAACGACAGCAGAATGAATAGATCGTTCACCCACTAAAACAAAATTGACGCACATTCTTGGTCAGCAGCTGTTTCAGGCATGTGGACATGAGGTTTCGCGTAACTGACAAAGCTACTAGTGCTCAGGAGACGCACTTAATGGGTAGCAGACTGCTGCGGGGACTCCAGCAGAACGAACTGAAAATAGCTAGCATGGCAGACCAGATGTTTCGCATCCAGCCAATTCAGCCATACAATTTGGATAGGCACATGTTATCAACAGTTACTCACAATATGCGGGCTTATTCTATCACCACACATTTGGCCAGTCTTCTGCCGGATTTGTAAATCATCCGTTAGGTTACGATTCAAAGTGTCCTGTGATTGCATAACTGTTTTTGTTATCTATTGAACATTTTTGCAGGGTCATTCAGTTCTTCATTGTGACGTCAACATAGCCTATATATTTCTAACTCCTATATTTCTGTTATGAGCAGCTGAGCTACAAAGCACTTTTACTCAGAAGAATGCTTTCTAAATGTTCGTTACTATTGATTTCGTAGAAGAGGTGTGTGTTGATCGTAAAGGCATCACTGCATGGTACAACACCGTTTTTGTTAGTGAACCGCGTTCTGACGTATGGAATAACAATATAGTAAATCAAGGCTTTTTATCACTACTCTGGAGGAATAGCTACACTCTTAATCTTAGCCAAAAGGCCAAGAAGGTATAATACAGCTAACGTAACACAGCGGTTTGCCGCAGTACAGCAGTTTTCCGCAGAAACCATTCCACAATTGGCTGATTAATGGAAAGCAGTATTTCGCAGTAAAGATTTTTTGCGAAAACCGCTGTTTTTGATATTTTTGGTCAACTTGTGTCAGCTTTTAAGTTTTTCACCGACATTTTTATGAAGATTTTCCGCGAAAACTGCTGTTTTCGATATTTTTGATGGGGTTTTGGTCGACTTTTGTCAGCTTGTATATTTTTTCAGAGACATCTCTAAGGATAACCCTTTACACCACCGTCTAGTCCATGATTCGAGCTTTTTATTGGTTCATGCGGATTCCACCTGTCTGCTGATTGAACAAAATTATCCTAATCTAGTTAAGGTACCCAATTTCCTGCGAAGATCTGATGTTTTACGTTACCCCTACAAGCCGAGATATAAAGGTAGTGTGAATCTTTTCTGATAACCCTGACAGATTTTAAAGAAATGGGATGCATCCACGGATTAATCACAGTAAAGCATTTCTCTCTGTTAATATTGACGTAGCGTCAACAAGCTCTCCCAGAACCCAGGGTTGGTTTTTGAACACGTTTGGAGCGTGTTCGAGCATGTTTTTTTGTTCAACGATTGGGTTCCAGGATAAATTAATGTGATAAACTTGACCGTAATGGTTCCTGATGTAATGGGGTGCCATTACATAAGTGATATTTAAGTTGAAATATCACAGTTCAATTTCAGACTTACTATCTGAAATGCGAATATTGGATTATAAGTTATTATAATCCACCCTGAGAAACAGATTCTGATATAATTATCGAATCTAATGAGGGATCTAATAATAAGGGAATTATTAGATCAGTTTTATATTACATGTTACTATACTAGTTAGCTCTTAACCACTAAAAATATATTCACTCTTAAACTTACCTTCTTCTATACACGTGTCTTAGTTGTATATTTATATATATAACTAAGGGATTATTTGATTAATTGAATAGTCCAACCTAACGCTTAATCTTACTTAGACTATAGAGAACCAAATTACATTTGGTTCTGACCAATTGCACGCTTCCTCACTTGCAATTAAATAGTATGTGCCTGTAACAGCTAGCCTGTTACACTTGATCTGTCTAAATTGTCCTTCGGAGTGACTGCCCTGAGGTGGCATGTGGAGCCAAGATGCGGACCTCGGCTGATGTGTGGAAAGGACTGCTAAGTTTACGCAGAAATATGGCTCCGGAAAGAAGCCGAGCGGCTAAAGTCCGGGAGATGTCAAGTCAGCATAGTGTGGTGCGATGAGTGCCTCTTCAGGTCTAGACCATTATTAGAGGGTTATTCGACAACTCAAGCAGGCCGGCTGGTTGCGGAGCATGGGTCTCATTTCCGCAAAGTTGAGAAGGGCCACTCCGAGCTCATAAAGATGTGCTCGGGGTTGGAATCCGAAACGTCTTATGCTGCAGAGACTTTCCATCCCTTCGTGAAGGGATGCGTAGCATGTTGAATGCGCCTGTTTCCCTTTAACGGAAGTTCGACTTGTTGAAGATCGAACTTCTCAACTGAAGTCAGAACTCGGGGATCTCCAGAACAATCGGTTGGAAACCGATTACAAGTCACTTCTGTCGGACTTGAAAGGTCATGGCATTCACCGTGGATATGCGCCTCGCCGTGAAGGCGAGAAGAAACATAAAGCTTGTGACGCCCTACGTAACACGTTGATTGCAGTCGCATTGCTGCGGGAATGTCTAATGTATAGGCATTCCCCGAACGGTTTGGACTATAAAACGTCCAATCAACTTAGAAAGAAACTTACGTGTAGGGATAATTTGGGTAGGTAAAATTAGTTAGTATAATTAATTCACCTTCGAAATAAATTCTTGCTCGTCCTTCCATGTTTGCCTGCGTTCTGTTTCTGGTTATCAAGCGCAAAAGCAAGCGCGTACGTTACATAGTGTATTATAGCATGCCGCTGTAATACGAAATCGTGCACTTCTTTACTAGCAGTAACGATGTTTCCTTCGCTATGTGCTGCCATTGCAGCAGATACCTATTCATATTAGCAGCTTCAACCGACACGGCTGAAGCTGCCCGTGCGCCAATTGTTGTGATAGTAGTGAGCACGTCCAAACATTCGCAAGTTGCCGCTTCAACTTGGGCATCGGCTCGCTTGAAATTTGAGTGGCCTCCCACCCCACACTTAGATTCTATCTAGTAAAGCTGGGGTGCGTGGATGCCTCATAGCAACGGTGTATACTGTGTCGAAGCATGCACTGAATTGTTTATTGCAAACTCAGAGTGGCAAAAAGTCAATACACTGTTCAAAGGCGTGTGCGTATGATCGCAGCATGTCTCCTAGAGCGCGGGGAACGTGATCCGTTCACTCATCCGCTTCAGATGATCCGCAGTTGGCATCTTCAACTTCTTTCCAAAACATGGTTTTTGCCAGAAATGGCCTGTAAATATCGGATCTCCATCCGAGACTATGTTGTCTGGCATTCCAAGCAAACGGAATACCGTATCAACGAATATCCACGCTGGTGGTGACATTCGCTGACACTGCAGCAAGATGAACCATCGTGATAAAACGATCTACAAACACTGCAAGTCATCCGACTTTTATCGGCTGGAAGAATTCCATTGAGATGGAATACCAACATTCTGGTCGGAGCCGGCAGGGATTGTAGTGGGGCCCGCGCAGATTGCGTAGGCTTTCCGTGCTGGTAAATCTCGCAAGCGCGTACGTACTTTCGTACCCACTTATACCGTTTCCTAAAAGCCGCCTGTGAGAGAAGCGTATGGCTTCTCTCAATCCTAATGATACTCCGATATCGATGCATCATAATACTCAAACAAGATGTCATGTTTGCGTCCATCGTCGTTAGAAACGATGCGACTTTCATCTGGTTGATCTGTTTTATGGAGAAACAGACCATCCGGCAACCGATACCGATGAACTCTACCGCTCTGAAACGCGTGAAATTAATCGCGTTTCTTGTCTGATTGATCACTTAGGTAATCAATTCACAGACGATATCGGCGTCTGTTTTTTTGTATGCTCGTGGACTTGACATACAAGGGGCGATATAAAAACAGTGCAATGGATTGCGTTTGCACTAATCAATTCGGTTACGGACGGTTTTGTCTCGTAATCGGGTTATCGTGATAGCGCATCCACTACCACGTTCAACTTTCGCAGTTTTTATTCTACAGTGAAGTTGCATTCCACAAAGAATACAACCATCTTGCCATTCATATGTGGTGAACTAACGACCGTACGTAGGGAGTGTAGTTGGTATAAACCACAAACGGTCTATCCCCCAATAGATATATCCGGAGCTTTGTCTACTTCATGGCAGAGTTCCTTGTCATGCACTGGGTAGCTATGCTTAGCTGGGCCCAACTGACGTGATTGCTAAAATATCCCGCAATCATGATAATCATGAGTGCGCTGCGTTAAGCGCAGCCAATGGGGTAATTGCTCGCGTCACAAACGACGTGGAACGGTCGTTAATTATCGGCTATGGTTAGCACAGGTGCCTCAGTCAAGCTAGCTTGACTGCATCAAAAACATCTTGGCATTGGGTATTATATCGTCACTCGACATTTTTCTTAAGTAATTGAGAAAGAGGTCAAATCAACCCAGCATAATTGCATGAATATTTATGCAAATAGCAAGGAGCTTACGAAGTACCTTAACATTGGTTGGCACCGACCATTTCAACAATCACTCTGAGCTCATCATTATCAGGGTGCATCCCGTTCTTATCCACAAAGCAACTTATCTCAGGTGCACTAAAGTACACTTCTTCATATTTTCATAGAGCTTGTGTTTACGCATAAGCTCTAACACTCGACGTAGATGCTTTTTATGCACATCATCGATCTTCCCATGCTCACTTTTGCTGTGGATGAACACATCGTCAATATTCAATGCTGCAGGGACATTCTTTATCCCCTGTGGCATTACTATCCCAAAGCATACCGCTTGGGGTACTTACTGCTGCGAAAAGGAATTTGATAAAATTCATCTCTTAAGTCGAGAGCACTGAAGACGGAGTCCGATCATGCCAGCTTCGATGACATCTTACGCGGTATCGGCTTTTGTGCCAGTACTGCGGCTGTGTTCAGCTTGTTGTAAGCGTGAACGATTCGCCAACCTCCTGTGGACTTTTTCACGCAGAAGGTGGGGCTAGGGTCGGGTGATGTAAATTCCCGCACATATCCAGTCTAACGACGATTCTTCAGAGAACCCGTCGAACATTTTGACCTGGTCACACGGTAATGGCAATTGCCGCGTGACACAGTACTTCCTGCCTGGCATGGGGTCTACTTCATGTCGAGTCCCTTTGTCTTAAGGGATCTCGCATGGAACTCCTTCTGGAAATACGTCTGCGTATTCCCAAGGCACAGCGTAATAAGAGGAGTTCGCTTTTAGCGACCCCAGCTCTGCGCTACAAAGCACTGAAATTTGGTTTGATCCTTGGGAATGCGCTCATTCCCAATGTCATGTGCTTGCAATGTGGATATCTGTTCGATCTCATTGTCGTGCAAGTTCTTTGTGAACTTCTTCCAGCTTAGAGCTGGAAGAACCATCACCTCCAAACCCACTTTAAGAGGGTTGTTTAATGTTAGAGACAGGATAGTGTGGTGAAGTGCTCCAGAAGTTAACGGACTAATGATGATGGATGCCTGCATCGGATTGGCTGAAATGTCACCCTAAGCCGGATGCCCAGACCGGTCAGTAATAAGATGCAATCTGGGACTGCCAGGCACACCTGCAAGCGGTCGGGCGGTGCCCGGCTGGAAATCAAGTCGGCGGACCCGACAAGGGGCGTGGATAGTCGGACAGGCGGGCTGAGCAGACGGGTGGACTATGGATGTTTGACGGCCGAGGCGCGGATGGCGGACGGCCAAGATGGCGGACTGTTCGCAAGGATGGAGTGAAGGGAGCCTGAAAGAAGAGGATTGTTCTAGTGGAAGGAGTAGGCACCTGGATCGTAGGAGAAGCTGCCAAGGGATTGCTAGCGTCAGCGGCCGAGAGGCGCGGATGGGTGGCTATCCGGCCGAGCCGGCCGGGTACAATGTACCATTTGGACTGGTACCATATGGGTTCGGTGTACCGGCCGGGTTGGTACCATTTGGGGTTGGTGTACCGGCCGGACCGGTACACAAAGTCGGAGTTAGCCGGGTTGCGTTGGGTAAGGTACATGACTGGTCAGACGTGTTATTTGAGGTAGGTTACACAAAGGGAGTATTGGACATAGGATAATCAGTATACGTTTCGCTTTCTTAGACACAAGTCGCTTTTATTGGTTCACGGCAGAGGGCTAACAAGGTCCCCTCTTGCTGTTATTGGTTTGCCCGGGGAGGTTAAGTTAACCCACCGGAAGTCCCCTGACCGGGAGTCGCGGCGTCTTCGTATACTCACCTCAAGTCGCCCGTGTTTTGAACACGGTATTAGGTATTGGGAAGTGGTTTTATTTTGGCCTTCTGTGGAAGAGTGTGGAGTTGTATCTGCTTTATATACACATTTGGATTCGCCTTCATTGTTATTGGTTTAGCTGGCCGATTGATTATTCTCGGTCCAGCCGGTACTATACAAACTTCAAGTGTCATATTGGTTTAGCTGGCCGATTGATTATTCTCGGTCCAGCCGGCCCTATACAAAGTTCAAGTGTATTGCCAGACGAGCTCCCCGGTGACGATTTCCGCCCAGGAGCTACCCCTAGTCCTACACCTCATCTCCCTATTGGACGGATTTACACTTTTCGCCCTAGGGTCCACCAAGAGAGCTAACCACCCAGTACTGACGGGTACACAAGGTGAGCTTTCAACATGCAACATTCGAGCAGTCGCGATCAAGCGGATGGAGGCGACCGATCCAGCCGGCCTCAAGCCGGATCGGATCATGACTCGGATGGACGGAGTACCCCCTCCGGTAGTCAGTCGTCTGGGACCCCGTGGGTGTTCGCGTCTCAGGAAGACTTTCTGAGAGCGACTACAC
>MIQA02023060.1:0-11978 GCA_001887855.2 Sclerospora graminicola | reverse complement strand
AAAAAACGCATCAGAAATTCAAAACATTATGGTTTAAAGCTACAATTTTGCTGTATTTGTCGTGAATAAAGCCTAAATACATCGACAGATTGGTCTTCCGGCATCTCCCGGTCGGGAATACGCTCCTTGCACTCCTCTTCGGCCGTTTTAGGAGCTACATACCGATGACGTTTATCATTTTTTGCATCGTGACGAGTTTCGTTCGGAGACACATAGCAATCGTTTAGTGTTTGGCCGCCAAAAGTACAGTCAAAAATCCGAATCGGCGTGAGCAGAAACCGTGGACCGATTTCAATGAGTTACACCAGATCTTCGCCACGATGCATCGCTGCTTGCTCTGCTTTTTTTATGTCTGCGTCGTCGGCCAACTGGTAATTGCGGCACCAGATTTTGTTATCAGCATAGTAAAAAATCATCACTCGGTCAATAAATGGTTTGCTCTTTGGATGGTTTTTGGGTGTCCCCCTTACTTGCGTAAAGAGTTTCTTAAACATTTGAAGATGGGGTGCGTCGTGAAAGCCTTGTCAAACGTCAATAGTGGCCTTAAGCCAGCAAGCGCATTGCGCGTCATCTTGACCGCATCCATCGTATGCACTAAATAGTAGAAAAAAATAGCATAAAAACGTGTCAATTAATATTTTAATTTACAACAACTTGGACGATTGTACGCACCATTTTGTACGAGGAACTTGACGCTCGGGCGCTCGGGCCCGTGCCGACACGACTGATCAACATGTAGAGGTCCTGATGCTTGCGAGCCTCCAAGAAGATTGTTGTATTGCATCCCTTGATTTCCGCAATATCGTTCATATGTCCAATTTCACCTCGCGCTTGTATAGCTTGCAAAAGTCATCCATCAAGTGTCAATAACTCGTCCTAATGCCACGTGACGAGAATGCGAGGATTCATTGCTTGTTAATATATTTACTTTCTCCCGCTGTAGCCAATTTCTGCTTCATGGCTTCCTCGCTCTGTTCGCTAGCTTCATTCTCACGTCTTCGCTTCAGTAGCGCCATTATCGTCAAAAACGATCAAAATCTAAAATGGCTGGCGCAAATGTCTAGAAAGCACTATTTTGTGATGCAAAAATTGAACAGTTTTTATTATGACCAATAAAAAGCAAATGAAAAATTTCCACGATAAGTGGGGTACGGAATAGTAAAAAGCATGGTACGGAATAGCCCCGCCCGTATTGTTGATTTCGTTCAAATTTGCCGATCCTGCGTGATTTGGGCCTGAGATTTAAAACCGCCCAAACCATACAAGAATGGTGATTTGTCAAAACAAGTCAATTATTTTATTTAATTCCAATCAGCTGACATCACGTAGACCCTAAGCCCTACACCCCAAACCTAAATCCCTACACCCCAGACCCGGACCACCTCTATTACTGATAAACTATTAATAAAAGGATTTGCGCGGTTTTTATAGGGTTTAGGTTGCGCGATTGAATCAATCACCACACGGAAATTTCGTCTAATACAAACTTACATAAAGCGCGACTATACGTATAGCTGGATACTGACTTGGCAGGAAAACTAGGACCCTGTCAATCCATGAATTTAAGCTGAACAATTGCCAAGTCATTTTCTTCTCATACTAAAACCAAATTAAAAATTGCGGTCTTGACTCAAGGCAGAGAGAGGGCTTCACCTGACTCTGTCGCCAATATTGAATGCAGGTAAACAGTTGCCAAAAATTATCTAAGTCATTTTTTCTTATACTTCAAGCAAATTTAAAATTGCTTTGTTGACTAAACGCATCCTTATATTAACAGAACACTTACGTTATCAAGTTGAATTATACTTAGCAATTAAATATGCATATCGATAAAAACACGATACACTTCCATTATTTTTTTAACTCAAATTTAAAACTACAAACACATCATCAAATATCGATAGCGAAAGTACTGCAAGCTAACTTGATTCATGTGGGGCCAGGTATTTTTGCCATTGGACAAAGACTCGGCAGCAAGAAGTTACGTAATTCCTCAGTTTGGTTTTTATCCATTGTGCCCCTATTGGTTGAGTCGAAACGGCGGATGCGATTACTGCGCAGGTCTATTCGTCGGAAGATTCGGCGGAGTTTATCGTGTGCAAAATATATGTCCCGTGCGCATGACTGGAACTCATGAGGTCGTAATAATAAATTTCTTGAGTGCTCATACGCGCAAACACGCAACACCAGTGGTTGCTGCCGAACAGTAGCGGAAAAATAGCATATTCGGTACCGTTCTTCGAAAGCATCACTCGTATCTTTTTATCCACATCATCCACGCCGATAGCACCAGTGAGTGACGGCAAAACTACGACCACGCGGCTATTGTCTTGAAATATCTTTCTAAATCAAAAATGAAGAGTGGCGCCGCTCAATTGCATTCGCCCAGCAAAGTCCACAATATTGACCTAAATACGAATAAGTGACTCAAGTTAGAAATTACCACAAGAAATAAATGACATCAACGTACCTTTTCGGTTTGAAGTTGGACTGATTTTAGCACTGGCACAATATCCATGTGTTTCGATACTTGGAAAACTTGTTCAAGTGATTCACCAATTTTAACATCCACTGAGTCTGCCCAATCGATTGCAAATTCTATCTGTTTTATTCTTTCCGTAATACGATGTCACGTGCGCATGAGTCGAACTGTCGAAAACTCCGATCCCTGGTACTGGGATGGCAACTTGTTTTTCTGCGAGACCAGAGGTTTCTCTTTGTAGACGAACGATTTGCGAAGCACATTTCGAAAGTATTGACTTCGGTAGAACACGAGACAGGTCTTCTACAGGCATGGGCTTGTTTTGCTTCTTTCATCCAGTTTAAACGGTCTAGGTTGCTTAGTCTCTTTCTTAACTTCAAACAATCCAAAACATTCGACAACTTTCTTCACTGTATTGAATGTTGCGTCTCTGCATATAATACTCTGCATGGTAGCAAGGCTGACTTGGTCGTGGTACATCTGCGAAGCTTCTTTCACCTACTGGGCACTTGCCTTCTGTTTAGCTTGCTTTGCCTTTGATGTTATTTTCGGTCGACCACGTGCTCGTAGTGGACTCGAAATAACAAAGTCGGCACAGCTATCAGCATCGTCTTGAACCTGGACCTGAGAGGCTGGGACATCATCTTTCTCAACATCTTTAGTCAGTACCGCTACACACTCATCACTATTTCCACTGTTAGATCCAATCTGTAGCGCAACCGACTCGTCCACGGTTCCACCCGTAACATCTTTAGTCGGTACCGCCACACACTCATCACTATCACCACTGTTAGATCTAATCTGAAGCACAACCGACTCGTCCACTTTTCCTCCCGTAACATCATTTGTTTGCACCACCGACTGAGATCTTTTTTTTTCGCACACCTGGAGTCGCTTTAACAACCGAGTTTTCAATCCCATATTGACTAGTCTGTTTCGCTGGCACATGGGAGTCCGTATTGATGCAATTTGATTGCATTTCTAACGCTAATGCAAGTTCACCGTGTTGTCTCATTGTCATCATGTATTCACTTTTCTTTAGTGTCGCGAGAGCTACCCGAAATTCGTTGGTACCGAGCTCACTCAGAGCTTGGCTGATTACAACGCCGACTTCATTTGCTGTCTTGAACTTACGATTTTGATCCCATGGAGTTTTGGCCCGAGTGGGAATCACGTCTTCATAGAATGCTTCGGCAGGGGCATACTCGATTGTTGGCTCGCTCCGTACCAACGAGATTACCCACCGTGAATGTTAAAGGTGGGTTGGGATCACTTGCTCGAAATTCAAAGCCTTGCGAATGTAAAATACATGTCGACATGGCAAAGGTCGTGTTGACATAAACAGGCATAAGCATTCCATTATGTTTTCTCCACGTTATATTCCACGTTGGGTTCATCACGTGCCTCGTCGTCTGTGACCGTGCTCTTAATGAAAAAGATGTTCATGATTCCTTCGTAAAATTCATATTTGGTCGCACTCAAAATTTCAAACGCGTACTCCTTAAATCAATTCGCATGCGTACTCACTTACTATGTTAGCAACTTCTGTCATTTCAGCGTCGTAGGTTGAGTTCCGAACAACAGAGTGTTTGTTAATGCGCTGAAAAAAGTCTGTTTCCACGACACTTTGGTAATATATAACCGATCCAATGCAGTCGTCGACGCTGGGATATGAATCGACAACGTCCTTCAGTCGTCTCCATGATGACTCTAGCCGGTTGTTGGTGTTGTTACCAAGTGTAACAGAGTTCAGGCGAGTGTAAGCGCACCACATGTCCTTCTAGTTGTCGTCCCAGGTTTTTGTGAAGTACGCGTCGAATTTATTCTGGAGTGTGTTATTCGAGTCGGTGGCGCTACCGTCTGGCGAATGACAGGTCTCATAATCGTGATCGGAGGTGTTACCGATCGAAGCGGTGCTGTCTGTTTCCAGGCAAAGTAGATGCTTCATGTACGCCCGGTGCTTCGTGTACTCTTGTTCAGTCTTCGCATACACGAGCAACGCCGCTAGTCCCTCGAGCCTCTCTTTTTTCCATGCGGTAAATCCATATTCATCAGGCGTAATTTCTTCTTGAAGCCACTTTATGACGTGGAACTGGCACAGTAGTATCCGCGCAGAGGGAAGAGCAGCAAACAAAACAGACATTTCGGTAAAATCTTTATCAATAATTACGCACTGCACCTTGCGCTAGTTCTCGTTGGGGGTCTTGAACGTCTCGATAGCAGTAGAAAGCGTTTCGGCACGCTCATTCTGGATTAGGGCGTGCTGTACATACTGCCCTTTACCAAAAACATCGTGTGACGTGAAGCTGAATACCTTGTTTTTCGAGTAATTGGCTCCCATGCGTCGCGTCGATCAGAAGGACCTCTGGAAAACAGGAAAAATGCCACGCATGTGTTTCGTCTGGATCGTGATACATATGGCAACATTCTAAATAGCACAACAATGATTTTCAATACATATAATTCATTTAGTACGTTATATTTCAATTGTTACCTTATCTTATATCCGTTCCGTGAAGATGCGTCCGATGTTCCCTGGCTCTTCTTCACAAAACTCTCTCATCCATCCTCGCAATCTGTCCGCTGACGACCTCACTCCTCGCTTGAGCATCTTGATTTTCCTTACTAAATTCGTCATGTCCCGGGCGCTTGGTGAGGCATCTGAATTTTGAGAATGTATTCTCGAATACCTTTCTTTTTTGCTCCGGATTTGCGAAGCAGATCCACTGTTTCCAACACTTCTTGTCTCAGCGCCAACCGGTTGGCAGGATACTGTGTGTATGCCATCTGTGAGAGCCGGTGAGAATGCTTCAACTCACAATTGGTGACTGCAACAACAAACTTCTCCTTGTCCTGTCGCCATTGCACACACATGTTGATCATCACGCACGAATATAAAGGTACGAACACATTTATTGAACAAGTTGTATACAGACATGTAGCAATAATAACACGCCCACGTACCCTTGCTCCACATACCATGGACCTTAGCTCTTGCCGCAGTCGTTTGCCAGATCCTCGGCACTTGTACTCTCCAGCGTGTGGACATTCTAGAGTACAAGCGTACGCCTTCCACTCACTCGGAATGATTTTAGCATTCGATTTGGTGGCCCGAATACGCCTGTCTTTTCTTCAACAGAAGTTGAGGAGCGCAAACGAAAGTGCTACAGTAGATATGTTAATTTAATTATTCCATAAATAAATAAAGACAATAGGAGTTGGTTCGAACCTGAAGTGGTAAATCAAACAGTAAACATAGTAGAAAACATCAATAAACTCAATAGCAATTCAAATAAAGACAATAGGATTGGTTCGAACCGGAAGTGGTAAATCCAACAGTAATCATATAGGAAACACATCAATACAGTCAATAACAAAAAAATAAAGAAAATATGACTTTCTTCGAACCTGTCATGGTAAAACAAATACATCAGATATTAGTATGAGCATCAATAAAGTAATTATGCCATCTTTCGCACCTGATATGATCGCGCTTCATATACAGTCATATATTCGTTTCCTTCATCCCATCTTGTAAATTCTCTTTCGTCCAGCGGAGGTTCAACTGCTGTTTGCTTTTCTCTGTCGTCATATTTTTGCTCCGTCTGGCTGGTCCGTGGACGGCTGTGACCCCTGCCCCCCTCCTCACCCTTGTCTTCGTCATTACAGCTGCTTCCACTCAAACGGCTACGGGCCCTGTGGTCGTTCTCAAAGCTGCTGTCCCCGCTGCCATACGTCTTCTTGGGGGAGCGTTTCCGGGTACGTTTTCGTGCCATTTCTCGCGCCGAAAATCGTTTTTGTTTTTTTTAATGTGTGGTGGAGGTATACTATACCCCGTGCCGTTCGCCGGTTAGAGGGCTGCGTAGAGTCAAGCGGTTGGAGAACATTCCTCGAACATTATTTTTTCCTCCAATTGCAATCGGTAACAGGAACCACTCTCATGAGAGATTCTGCAAGAGGGTAACCCTTTTTAGACCCACCAAAACACGTTAGCATTCAAATTTTCGATTAAAGGCAAGCGAAATGCCGCTATTATTGATTCGATCATGACTACATAGTATAGCACTTAAAGCTGGAACTGGTCCCTGCTGTGTTCGTTATAAACTGCATGAGCAGAGGAAAATAATGTCAACTTATATGCAATTAAATCCTCAACAAATTACCATGCACGAAGGACTGGCGTCGTAGACCATCGAGACTGTTTTTAGGACGCGATGCAGTTTCGAAGAGATGTAAGGTTCTGAGATCATTGTTTTCCGGGAGATGTTATTCGGACCCCCCCTACAGGATATTCGGACCCCCCCCGTACCGTAAGACAGGTACGATGTACCTCAATGAATAAAGCCACGACCTCGTACCTAGGATAAGTCTCACGGTGCGATGACATTTATTAATACTATTACCGTACCTAAATACATGTAAGAGGATCTATGAAGAAGTTGCAGACAGTCAACCGCGCCATCCCCCTCCGCCCTCCGTACAGCCAATATCAAAGGTATGTGTATCTCCTATTCTGTTTTCTTCTTTTTATTATATTGTGATTGGGAATGATGCGTATTTTTCTTAGTGGTGCGACTGTATAAGTTTTGTACTTTTGATAGAGTTGTCAGCCACACAAACCCCGACCACCACAATAATGGCAGCAAACAACAAAGCACGAATTACTACATCAAGCCATACTCGTTTTGCATGTACTCCCTCAAGATGAAGCCGAGATCCACAATGTGATGCGCGTGAACGCCCCAGTGCCGATTGGTTTACACAGGCGATTCCTGCGCCTGCGCAATCGCCAATGGTACGCGCATTCAAGCAATCGCACTACGATCTGCAAACCGTCACCGATCGCGCTGACGTCGACACCGTCACATAGCTCTTACCGTTCGATAAGGTCATTGAGTCGGAGCGTATGAGCGGTTTTATATCGGGCGCTGCCATTTCTGCAATTAGCAAATTCTCTTGTTCGAGCTCACTACTATCGGTAGTGCGCTGTTGTTGCTATCAATCGAATCGCGGTTCGGTGACTTTCTACGTTTCCAATCATTTGTGTTATACACACCTGGTCTGGACGGTACATTGTACCTGTCTTACGGTACAAGGGGGTCGGATATCCTGTAGGGGGGTCCGAATAACATCTCCCTTGTTTTCCCCGGAGGGATGCAAGTTATGATTCACTAAGAATCAGAATCAGAATCAGAAAGTCAGGAGAACTAGGGAACTGTCTGGATATTGCAATCCATAACATTCTCCAGTTGAGAGGCGACTGTAAGGAGGAAGAGAATCAGCAGATCTCTCTACAACAAAAGAAGCCAAACTTGACACAAGCAAACACTTACACTGCATAAGACTGTAAACCTTTGCTACCCGAGCCCCAGCTTGAAGCCACTCTGAGCCCAGATAAACTTTGTACGACAGAAGGTATTTTTCGAACTTTGGACCTATCGGCGGCACAACGGGTACCAAGAGAGAAACCCTGATTGGACCCCAGACAACAAATATTTGCTGCACTTTTTATCCGCCCCTCAGGCCCTAAGCTAAGCTATCGCAATGAACCACGATACCAAAATAAAACAAAGGAAAACAAGAGAGACTCATAGATCTTTTGACTAATTGTGTTAAAAATAGCCAGCCGTGGATTACACGAAAGATCATGTACATATATGTGCAAAAGGCGTGAATAACCACAATCCATTAGAGGCGATTTATCTAAGTTAATTGGACTGAGAAATTCACGAAAACTGGACGACTACCCTCTCTACCGCAAAATACGGATAGATGCAACACCAAAATATAGAACCTCCATACAAAAAATGTGGGGTGTTGAATCTTTCCGCATCGTTGAAATAAGCTCTGATTGGTCAAAGAGATAAAAAAACATTTTTGAAAAGATGTTGACAATATTATATCAAATCTCAAAACAGGGACGAACACAATACCGGTACACATCAAAATAAACAAAGGAGGATAAAGCGGAGCACTGCAGTCATGCCGCGGAGCAGGATTCCTCTCAAGTACAACAACAAGTTCAAGCTGGATGCAGTGCTCGAATACCAGCGTGCAGCGTTGCTCGGGGTCTCCAGGTCTGCATTTTGTCTGTCTCACAACATCGACAGAACAACACATCTAATGTGGGAGCGAAAGCAAAGCCAGCTGACTTTCGCAGTGACACTCGAGGCTGGTTTAGCTTCACGACGGAGTCTTGGTGGCAGTGGACGCATCTCGGAAACATGCGAAATTAAAGACCAGTTGCGCCAGTACGTCAAGGACTTGCAAACCGATGAGTTCACGGTGTCAAACTTCGCTATCGTGGCAGCTGCAAAGCGTCTAATGCCTGCCTTTTTCCGAGAGAAGTCTCCAAATGCGTGCCTTGCGTGGTGCGCACGCTTCATGAAGCGCAGCAGGCTCACAATCCGCCGCGTGACTCACTCCGGTCGAAAGACGCGAAACCAGCTGGATTTTCTGAAAAATGCGTTCGTTATTGACGTAAGTAACCTTCTCATGGATCACTTTATGGACCCCATTACACGGCTCCCTTACGCACGGCTGTTTTTAACATGGACCAGACGGCAATCTTCTGTACACTCGGTTCAAAGACAACAGTTGAATTTATTGGAAAGGAGTTGGTGCCAGCTGTTTGCGGTGGTAGCGACAGCTGGCGTTGCACAGTCGCCCTAACTGTGAGCGCAGATGGTCGCATGCACACGCCACATTTTGTGTTTAAGGGCGAGCCAGGAGGAGAAGTGGAAAGAGAGGATCGAGCGTACGCGGTGGAGGAAGCTGCAACATTTTCCGTTCAGCGAAACGCATGGTTCGATGTTCGTGTTATGCTTGAGTGGATTGAGAATTGCTGGAAATTTATTGTTTCAGAGCCTTGTATTCTAATCCTGGACAGCCTTGCTGTTCACAAATGCGACGCGGTTGTGGAGGCCCATGCTCATTATGGGACTGCGGTGAAGTTTGTACCTGCTGGCTGCACTGGGGTTGCTCAACCACTTGATCTTGGGGTCATGGGTCCACTCAAATCTCACATTCGAATTTCGTACACGGATTATTATTCGTCTTTGAGAAGAAAGATCGCTTGCCAGAGAAACAGCCGTCAAAATATCTGTCTGCAACACTTCTCCCGTACCAACGCGAAGCACTTGGTTGGATGGTGGCGCAGGAGGGAAGTTATTACCAAGGCGGTATCCTTGCCGATGAGGTGGAATCGGGAAAGACAATTCAGGCAATATCGCTCATCCATGAAAACCCAGATGATATTTAGAGAACCTGACCTATACAGGGTGGTGTAAGCCATGTCAAGCGCGGTGCTGTAAGGGCCTCATTTCATTACACTTTTGGACCCCGACTCTATCCGACTTTGGATTTTCGTCCACGGTGGGACTCGAACCCGCAATCTCCCGGTCCCGAGGGCAGGGCCTTAACCACTGCACCAAACGAGGTCGGTCCATGAAAACCCCAGAGAAGTAGACCTATCGTCCCATATCGAGCAGGGTCGGAAGTCGGCGATAACACGTGGTGGCACTCTTGTCGTTTCTCCCCTTGTTGCTATTATGCAGTGGAAGAGTGAAATAGAAAAATTTGTTGAAGCAGGTCATCTTTCTGTGTATATCCACCACGACCCTAAGCAATTGGAAAAGCTTGATAGAATCGCTTCGTATGATATTGTGCTTACGACCTACTCGATTATCGAAAGCGAAATTCGCAAGACACTTGGCTGGTCGAAAGCTGAGTGTAAATATTGTGGAAAAAGTATCTACCAGACAAGTTGGTTTCACACAATAAGTATTTCTGTGGACTGGATGCGAAGAAGACTACGCTGCAAGACAAACAGCTGAAGAAAAAAAACAAAGAAGAGAGCAAAAACAGCTGCTGGAGAAAGTAGTGAAGATGAAGCAGACAGTTCAAATAATATATTTCAAAAACTCAACCATCGAGCGAAGGCACGCTTAAAGAAGGACGATGATAGCAAAAGCACCTCAAAAGATCAAAGGCAAGTCACCCTTTACCATATTCTATGGACGCGAATTATTCTTGATGAGGCACACTACATTAAAGATCGCAATTGCAATACGGCACGAGGTATCTTCGAACTGAAATCCAGCTATAGGTGGTGCTTGTCAGGCACGCCACTACAAAACCGCATTGGGAGTTGTTTTCCCTCGTGCGATTTCTTCGGATGAAGCAATACGCCTATTACCATTGTAATTTGTGTGACTGCCAAATGCTAGAGTACAACTTTCCAGATCGCAAGTGTGTGCAGTGTCCACACAGCTCCATTCAGCACTATTCATACTTCAACAAAAAAGTCGTGATTCCGATCAAGGCATACGGATATGTTGCTGAAGAAAAACTTGCAATGCAAAGACTTCAAAATGATGTTTACAGCATATTCTACTCCGCTGAACGAAAGAAGGACTCGCCGATGATATCTCGCTTCCACCCAAGCTTGTGCGTATTTGAAACGTCTCGATGAGCGTGAAAACGATTTTTATGAGGCCATCTATACGCAGAGTCAAGCGCAGTTTAAAACTTACGTGTCTTCTGGAACATTGCTAAACAAATAACGCCCACATTTTTGATCTCCTTGTACGCCTCAGACAGGCAGTGGGTCACCCATATCTCGTCATTTACTCTAAGTCAAACCCAGCTCTTCAGCTCCCCAGCTCAGCTGCGCCAGTGGTGGAAGAGCAGCCCCTTGGTTCTGGCGGTGACAGCAGTTTCGATGATGAAAAATTGTGTACGATATGTCACGAGGAAATGGAAGACAGTGTCGTCGCAAATGTCGACACGAATTTTGTCGGGAATGTGTGAAAGATTATTTCCATCTGGCGGAGAGGCAACATGTCCAACGTGCTCGAAACCGCTGACTGTCTATTTCTTGGTGGAATCCCCTTTTTCCCATTATAATAATGACGGAAATCGTTGTTAAGGAGGACAAAGGTGTCTCCGGTGCGCAGCTCTGTAAGATACGTCGTGCGGACAAAGACCTGCAAAGCGCCAAGCTAAAAAGCACAAATCCAAGCGAGACACCAAAAGCGCCAACCGCTTTCAAGCAGAGGCACCCAAATACTCGATTATCAATGGTTATTGGTTCGTGGAGACATACGTGGATGGCGAGATAGCACATGTTTACCGGTGTAAAAACGATCGAAGGCATTCAGATCGTACTGCTGCACGACCAGCATATACTTCACCACATGTCCGGCAGTGGTGGCGCCGACGAAAGATTGGTGAAAAGAAACGATTGCAAAGCACGCAAAAACGGCGTTCTCTATGTCAATACATTTCAAAAACTTAGTCCATTAAAATATAGTACCTCACTATCAAGCAGAATGAGCCACAACGTGTTTGTCTTTCACCCAAGCGGACGTCTTCATTACAGAAATTTCTTGGAGCGCTGGGGGGTCTTCGAGCAAGTCACGCAGACCGCGAGCAAGCTGTGTGACCATTTTCACCGCTCTCGATGCAGATATACTGTCAACACACATACAACACA